>JAQPZY010001577.1:3102500-3280000 GCA_029931535.1 Margaritifera margaritifera
TCCAAATCCAAAGCGACGGACAGAAGGAAGCATGGCTAAAATTGATGACACCTTTGTTTATATCTTTAGACAGATGAAGAGACGACGTACTATTTGTTATACATACATACGTACATACATACATATTAAAATCATAAAAGAAAATGAAAGTACTATCCTTATACATGAATGTCAGTTCAAAATTAGATCAGTGAGAAGAATGCAGAGATGAAACGAAATTAAAAGCTGCTGAAAGTAAAAAATTCAAGGACTCTAGAACACAAAGTCAAACCTATCACCAAAACTTTTGCATCTTATGAGCACGCCATTTTGAAAGTCAATATTTTCATTCATCTTAATTTATATAAGCATATACTTTTCTCAGGGTCGTCATTTGTAATGAAGAAGTGATCAATGTTGTAAGAAAAACAAATTTTGCAAGGTTTCTGGGGGGTAACGGACTTACAGACCTTAAGGACTGTGCCATCCTGTGACAGCTGATGTATACCTGAGGTGCCATCAACCACGTAGATATTGCTTTCAGCATCTAAACCAACACCTCTTGGAAAACGAAGACCGTTTTCCTTATAAATGAAAACTGGATGACCATCAAGATCAAAGCAAAAAAGGGTATCAATCATGTAGCATGACATATAGATATGTTTTCTCAAATCATTCACAGCAAGATAAGTTTCAACCCCTCCAGGTCCTTCAATTTCATGGTAGGACATCTCCTTTCCAGACTTCCTTATGATACTCCAGTAGTATTTCCTCGTGCCAGTTCCTCCCGACACAACGATCTGATCCTTGTTCAGAGTGGCTATTCCATAACAACCGAACCGTGTAGTTATTGTCCTGGTCGGTCTGATCTCTTTCTCCACACTAAGGAACTGAAGTGTATTTTCAGTTGGCAAGGATACTACCACTTCTTTATCGTTTACCATGCTTATATCCCACATATATGAATTATTTTTTAATATGTAGTGTGAAATATGTTGGAAGTTACTATCATACAGACAGCATCTGTGATTCCTCGTGTCAACCAGCATCACATTACCTGAAGGAAGATACGCTCCCCCAGTCATCCACGAAGGCTTTTCCAACTGAAGGACATTTAACTGTAACTTCACCGGTCTTTTCTATCTGACATTCCTTGAGAGGTTTAACCCGCTTCTTTATCAATGCTTTCTTTACTGGTATTGCTTCCTTCGTCTTTTCGATCTTTACTTTAGCTGCATCATCTGCATTCAGTGAGAGTAACCCTCTCAGATATGAATGGAGCTCAAGACTAAGACTGACGGACTCCACCTCTTCAAACTTGCTGACCACTAACTCTTTGTAGTTCGTTAGCTGCGCTTCTGATTTCATCAGGGTAAGAAGCTGTTGTGTGTCTGAACCATGTAGGCTGATCATCTCTAGCATTTTATAGGAACTTCTGATGGCAGCTGCCAGTGACAGACACTGCTGACTTCCCTCTGATTTCTTTGTGGCTTCTTCTTTATAAACTCGAGTTGTTTCCATATCAACCATCTGTTCCAGTTTATCCAGTAAGTCATTGATATGAATTCGCAGACCATGGATTTCTTGTTTGAGTTGATTTCCTTGTGAGTGTACTCTGGCAACTTTTGACTTATTAGCCTGTGCGATCTTATTCAGATGAGTTTCTAATGTCTTCATCTCGTCGATGCAGTGTTCAGAAGATCTCACGGCAAGCAATGTTTTAGCCTCAGATTTTAGGTCACGCACCTTAAAACATGTTGTGTGTTTTAGAAGCAAACAACTTACGCAGCATTCAGCTTTGTGGTCTTCACAATAATATTTGATCTCCTCTCCTTCATGTTCTGTACAAAGAAAAGGGTCCGAAATCTTCATTATCTCTTGGGGATTTTTCATTATTTCTCCCATTGATACGAGTGTATGATCCTTCATCGCTTTAAAGCTCATGTGATTTTTTGTACACTGGGTGCAGAAACCTTTTTTACATGTGAAGCAGAAATCTGTTATCGGTTCCATTCTCCCCTCAAGCTTGCATACATCGCACTGATATTCCACTTTCGATTTCCCTTGTGATAACATGGAGATAATCATATAACTTTGTTCGAACATAGCTGCCCATTCTTTGGTCGATTTCTCTGGGAAAGGAGGTTTGACCTCTTGTCCACAGACAAGACATGGAAACTCTGTTCCCTTTTCTTTTTCAAGGTTCAAACTGACAATATAATCGCTCAAGCAGTGCTGACAAAAAGTGTGCATGCATGGCAATGTCCGAGGACTCTTGAATTCTTGCAGACAAATCGAACAGTTTATATCCCCAACGATTTCATCAGAATCAACTATTACCTCCTGTGTATCTTCGTTATCATCTTCTTTTGCCGTCGCCATCTCAATATTTTTACATGGTAAAATATATTGTATCAGCTTTGCGGTAAAATAGTCCTGTAGTCACCGCACCATGGAATGTGTAAGGGGAGTTCCGCTCAGACTGGTTGATGTTTTTCATCTCTTGTCTCGTTCAATCAGACCTCTCGCGTGGCTCCGTGAAATCTTTGGTCTGGTGAACAATTGTAACGCTAAAAAGAAGGCTTACAAAACTCTGGAATAGTCACTGATTGGTTGGCAGGTTAGTTAGCGTTCCAATTAAATTTTTCATCAAATAAATATACAGATTTTATTTTTTTATTATTTTGTTTATGTTTGTACCGATTACATATTCCAATATTTGCAAAGGTTACAATATATTTCTTACTTCCAAAGGTATTTATCTACGAATCTTTCACTCAAAGTAAATTTATAAGTCAGTCAGTCTGAATGCTAGCATATATTTTTAGTTATCCTCCATTTACGGCTGAAAAGTGGAGGGGTGGGGGGCTTGAGAGGCAAGGCATAGAAACAGGAGTGTTACATTTTCGAATTAAGATATTATGTTAAAATCTTCCCCAAAAAATTAACGAAGCAATTAAAAAACACATTTATCCCATCATACTTACCTCTGTCTATTTATTTCGCTTGTACACCAATCAAAGAAAAGACCGTCCTTGACATCGTTTTTGTGGCCATGGTCGTACTCTTGATAAAATGCATCGATCATTCTATAAATCATTTAAAATAAATAATGGCAGATCATGAATAGAATTGCATTCATTTGAATTAAAAATTGGCAGATCATGAGTAGAATTACATTCATTTGAATTAAATAATGACATCATGAGTAGAATTACATTCATTTGAATTTAATATTACACAATTTTTTTAGGAGTATACTAAATTATTTTTTTGTTTACCTTCTTATCATAAGCTTGTCAAATTGATATATCTTCAGAATTCATCGACGAAAGGTTTTAATTTTCAGTCAATATAATTTCTTCCGTTTTCAAAATTGCTAAGAAAAGCTCATATGTGCTAATTACATTTGTTTTAATACCAACTGAGAAGATGTTTCAATAGTTGATTCCTCTTTTTCCCAATTTTTTTCTTTCTATTGCATTATTTCTTCTTCTTCGGTGCTGTTTCTTCTTCCACCTTCTCTTGATGACTAATATTATCATCATCATCATCATCATCATGGACCTCACACCACATTATTAGATGTAACAATATGGCTCCTTGAAGTGTCACCCCTACGTTTAGCTGCGCTGCCAGCATTAATAATGAAAATGTGCACACATCTATTTTGAGCCCACCATTTAAAGTGTCTGATGTATTTCCACCCAACCTATAAAATCTAGGCCTGACTGAAAAAGGATGTCCATTTATTCTTATATTCCATTAGAGCATGCATTTTGCTTTAAAACTACTGCTTTCGACGTTTCCACTGACCCCCACGCCCTCCCCGCATACACAGGAAGCGGAAAGGAGACATCAATAAAATAAAATAGATTCTTGTCGCGTACACATTATTCTTTGTCTTCCTTTGAGACTGGTACACTATGTTTCTATTTTAAAATAAGTTTGTTTTGCATGATGGTGTGAAAGACAGACCAATACTGTTATGCACACAATTGTATTTGCATCGTTCGTGCCTGGTAGACCATTATGCTATTATGGGAAAACTTTTTGTATGAAGGTATGAAAGACGGTCAAACAAGGAAGTACTCTTTTACTTCAGGAAATAAAAACAGCCCCAAAATACCCGTATGAAAAATGTAATAAAGAGGATCCTCTAATAACGTCCCATGGTAATATAGTTTTTAAATCATTTATTTGTTGTCCATATTTATATGCGTATAGCGCGAATCCAACATTGATCATCAAAGACCCAGATCAGCTATCGCAATTAGAAGATAGAGTATGGGAATCCCTTTTGCCCTGTGTGTGTGAGAGAGCGACAGAGACAGAGAGGATTATAAGAGCGAGAGCGAGTGGGGAAAGCTCCAAGCGCCCACTGATTGGGAGAAAATAGGAGAGAATAAGATTGTCCACGTGGCTTTTGCACATCAGATCAGGGTATAGGCTATTTGTTTAACATAGTACGTAGAACAAACTTCTTAGACCATGATCTTCAACCACATTATGCAACTTGATCTACATGTACATTATGCGACTTGATCTACCAAGACATTATGCGACTTGATCTGCAAGCAAATTATGCGGGCTGATCTACATGTACTTTATGCAACAGCAGATCTGGGTCTATGATCTTCCCATTTAGATGCATGCCATACGCAGATACATACTGGAACTTATTTAACTAATGGTTACAATATATAGGTCTCGATATACCTATCACGATAATACCTTTGTAATCGTTCTCTTTTCACTGTCTTAGCACTCGCCATACAATCATTTTAAGGAATGTCCAGTTTATTATGTTGTAAAAAGGTGCTATTAGATGACAAAATAAACAAACACACACACACACACAAATCAGTCTGCAAATCGAATAATTTCAACTACTTTCAAGTATTGAAACAATATGCTTAAATTAATATTTTGTTATTAACTCCGATTGAGAAAGTTTTGTCAACGTATTAGATGGTTCTGATAATGGCTTACAGATATCTTTGAAGTAGAGTAAACAAGAAAAGCCGGAGAAAATCATCAACATTGACTGGGCGACCACTTACCCCTGCACGTACCAAAACTTATATCAAACCTAGTACCACAGAGGCGCAAAGCGAGCGCGCTACTACTGCGCTATAAAGGCTCCATAAGATGTAACATAAATTTTGTGCTGAATGTGATCGTATGTGCCCGCGGAAAAATGAAAACAAATATGCAAAACTAATTTTGTCAGTGGTGCCAGGGTAGAAAAGGTAATATCTGCTGAAAATGTTAAAAGTTTTTCATATGTGAACATCCCGAATGTAAAAATTGATTTACCAATATTTACAGAAGTTACGATACATTTCATATATGTACATTCAAAGGTCTCTAGTGCATATTTTGAATTCAGATGCTATTAATTTCGCTTGCTCCACAACCAGAAAAAAAGAATTGTCCATGCCTGTATTCTCTGAATGACCATGGCCGTACTTTGGATAGGAGGTCAGTTTTGATTATTCGTCGATAAATCAATCGATCAATCAATACACAACTGCATAATCAAAGTCTCCCCATTGATCCATAAGCATAAGAAACATTTTAAAACGTATCGAAAACGATCACTAATATCACTAGTCAACTGTCATTTCTTTGAATTCAAAATTATAGACTGTTTTACGTAAGAGCATGATTTTATATGCATTTATATATTCATGTATCATCACATGCTTCTAAAGTAGATGAATTTCGATATTATTTGGTGAATTAGCTCCTTGGCATAGATGAAAAGTTGTACTTTTTAATCTTTGTAAATTCATTCGGTACATTTTATTTTCAAAGTTACATGAAAAGCTTGCACGTTCAAATGGAATTTGTTTTAAATCCAAGCGAGAATAAGTATCAATAATTAATTCCTCTTCCTCCTTTTTCCTTTCTTTCATTCTTTTCTTTCTTCTCTAATTTTTTTCTTTGTTCTTTTCTGATGACGATGATAATGTTTGTCATCATCATCATGACGGAGCTAACAGCAGCATTATCAATAGTATCAACATGACAGTGGGTTGAAGTGGTAGTAGTAGTGGTAGTAACATTTTAAGGATGAGTAGATTCACCGATAGCTTGTTACAAACACGTTCATTCCCTAAACTGTAGCATTACGATTTCCCCATATGGTGCTAAACAGTTTCTTGGTCACAACGAAACCTCTCCTTAAAAGCTTCCAAAAGGATGAGACTTTTTATTCCTAATTATGGAAATGATTGTTTGAGAGTGGCATAGTGAAACTTACAGGGAAATAACAGTTGGGAAAATCAGTCAGACGTATAGTTAGTTGTCTGCTGGAGGAATATAACTGTCATAGAGGTTGAACTGTATTTTAAAACTACATATTCTTAAATATGATTTACAATATGGACTATTCGCTCAATTAAGGCGTATGACAGTAGATATTTTTAACATTTCTTTACCACAGATATTTTGTATAACATATTGATCAGTGTGTATATATATCGTGTACCCGATAACAAATAGTAATGACCTAGATCTGATGGTGCTTAAGTCCCCAGCAGATCAGAGTCTATGTACCATACAACAAACAGTAATGACCCAGATTTAATGGCAGTTAATTCTCCAGCAGATCAGGGTATATGTACCAATCGGCAAACAGTAATGACCCAGATCAGATGATGATTAACTCACCAACGGATCAGTACCCGATGGTAAACAGTAAGGACCAAGCTCATGATGGTGCTTAATTTCCCAGCGGATCCGGGTCTACTTACCCGATAGCAAACAGCAATAAACCAGATCGAATAGTGCTCAGCAGATCAGGATCCATGTACCCGGTAGCAAACAGCAATGGCCTCAGCTTTAATTACACTTAATTCCCCAGCAGATCAGGGTAGATATACCGATAGCAGGCAGCAATAACGAATCTCTGATTGTGCTAAATTTCCCGGCAGATCAGGGTCTATTCTTTGTTTGAATATCGCAATAAAAACAATTATAGTAGACCCCTGATCTCTTAATCTATTACGAGATGTCAAATGCACATTATGCAACGATAAATAAAGTACATTAATTACTTAATTAACTCTTTCATTAAAGACAAATGCACCTTCACTCCACTGTTGTGTCCATTCCAAAAAAATATTCTCAAAAACAAAGCAAAAAAAGAATGTTTTGAAATCCACTCAGTTCAATCATAAAGTCAACCAAGTGTAAAACTAGTCAACAGTTAACTTAAGTTTAGGAGTATAGTATTGTAAAAAAAACGTTTCAAGACAGTTTGAGAAACAACTGACAAGAGAAATATAGGTTTGGGGGGGGGGGACTAAGTCGTAGAAGAATAAAAATGGATCATAGTGACCTACTCTTTGCACTGTACTCTATCAGTTGCAAGGCAATCCATTTATAAAGTTTGATGATTTCATGGCTTCTAGTCAGGGGCGGATTACCGCTTTTGGGGACTCTGAGCACTTCAGATTTGGGAGCCCGGGGCACTTAAGATATCGATCTACAAATACACTCTGAAAGCATTCCTTAAACTGTCCCTAATATGTGTATAATTATTATAGCTATATTAGGCTAAGTGTTAGACGGTTTAGACCTATATATGATTCATTTAAACACCTGTAATTTTATCCACGGCAAGGAGGGGGACCCCATGAATAGAAGGGGCCCGGGGCACGTGCCCTCTGCGCTTCCATCTTAATCCGGCACTGCTTCTAGTACAAAGATTTAAGTGAAATGCACTTAATTTTCGAAGTAAGAATGAAAACTACTTCAACGTGACTTTTTGGGGCTGGATTACAATAGAATTCCAGCTTATGGATTCATGATATCTGCCCGTTCGTCCGTCTGTCTAGCATCAACACTAGGAGTACTACAGCCATCAATGAAAGCTAGGTCACTATAACCTATATTGTATAGATTGCAAGCAGGCCATACCGGCATTGGCGATTTTCTTCTTATATGGTTGTGTAGTAATTCTACAGATGCATCTAGATAAAACCTTGAAGAGTTTAGTTATAATTGGATCCAATATGTCGATGATGTAAGGAATAGACATAAAGAGTCTAGTTATAATTGGACCGAATATATCGATGATGTAAGGAATAGACATAAAGAGTCTAGTTATAATTGGATCCAATATATCGATGATGTAAGGAATAGACATAAAGAGTCTAGTTATAATTGGATCCAATATGTCGATGATGTAAGGAATAGACATAAAGAGTCTAGTTATAATTGGACCCAATATATCGATGATGTAAGGAATAGACATAAAGAGTCTAGTTATAATTGGATCCAATATATCGATGATGTAAGGAATAGACATAAAGAGTCTAGTTATAATTGGATCCAATATATCGATGATGTAAGGAATAGACATAAAGAGTCTAGTTATAATTGGATCCAATATATCGATGATGTAAGGAATAGACATAAAGAGTCTAGTTATAATTGGATCCAATATATCGATGATGTAAGGAATGGACATAGAGAGTTAGTTTTAATTGGATTCAATATATCGATGATGTAAGGAATGGACATAAAGAGTTAGTTTTAATTGGATCCAATATATCGATGATGTAAGGAATGTACATAGAGAGTAAGTTTTAATTGGATCCAATATATCGATGATGTAAGGAATAGACATAAAGAGTCTAGTTATAATTGGATCCAATATATCGATGATGTAAGGAATAGACATAAAGAGTCTAGTTATAATTGGATCCAATATATCGATGATGTAAGGAATAGACATAAAGAGTCTAGTTATAATTGGATCCAATATATCGATGATGTAAGGAATAGACATAAAGAGTTAGTTTTAATTGGATCCAATATATCGATGATGTAAGGAATAGACATAAAGAGTCTAGTTATAATTTGATCCAATATATCGATAATGCAAGGTTTTAAAAGGATCCAATGTATCGATGATGTAAGGAATAGACATAAAGAGTCTAGTTACAATAGGATCCAATATATCGATGATGTAAGGAACAGACATAAAGAGTCTAGTTATAATAGGATCCAATATATCGATGATGCAAGGTTTTAAAAGGATCCAATGTATCGATGATGTAAGGAATAGACATAAAGAGTCTAGTTATAATAGGATCCAATATATCGATAATGTAAGGAATAGACATAAAGAGTTTAGTTATAATTAGATCCAATATATCGATGATGTAAGGAATAGACATAAAGAGTTAGTTTTAATTGGATCCAATATATCGATGATGTAAGGAATGGACATAGAGAGTTAGTTTTAATTGGATCCAATATATCGATGATGTAAGGAATGGACATAAAGAGTTAGTTTTAATTGGATCCAATATATCGATGATGTAAGGAATGTACATAGAGAGTTAGTTTTAATTGGATCCAATATATCGATGATGTAAGGAATGGACATAAAGAGTTAGTTTTAATTGGATCCAATATATCGATGATGTAAGGAATGGACATATAGAGTTAGTTTTAATTGGATTCAATATATCGATGATGTAAGGAATGGACATAAAGAGTTAGTTTTAATTGGATCCAATATATCGATGATGTAAGGAATGGACATAAAGAGTTAGTTTTAATTGGATCCAATATATCGATGATGTAAGGAATGGACATAAAGAGTTAGTTTTAATTGGATCCAATATATCGATGATGTAAGGAATGGACATAAAGAGTTAGTTTTAATTGGATCCAATATATCGATGATGTAAGGAATAGACATAGAGAGTTAGTTTTAATTGGATTCAATATATCGATGATGTAAGGAATGGACATAAAGAGTTAGTTTTAATTGGATCCAATATATCGATGATGTAAGGAATGGACATAAAGAGTTAGTTTTAATTGGATCCAATATATCGATGATGTAAGGAATGGACATAGAGAGTTAGTTTTAATTGGATCCAATATATCGATGATGTAAGGAATAGACATAAATAGTTGCAAAAGTTGCGTTACATTTGTCGAGTTAGATTTTAACTTTTAACAGGATACAAAATTTGCATGGTAAAATGAATGACCATCTGAAATTCAAAAAAACAAAACAAACATAAAAACAACGAGTGTGAATAATAGGTCACAATTTCTGTCACTGTCCTAAAATGCATACAGATAGATTTAAAGGAGTCTAGATGTTTTAGGGTTGAATATAAGGATGGTGTTAGATACAAAAATCTGAAAACACCAAAGTCATTCGAGCGTGTAAAATAAGTCATATTCACCTACTTTTTGTATGGCTGAATTATTCTTCTTTAGAAGAATCTAAATATAAAGACTGAGAAGTCTACATGTAGTAGGGTCAACAACATGGATGGCATAACATAAAAAAATATGAAAATACAAAAGTCACTCAAGCATAGTAAATTGATCACAGAAACCTACTTTTAATGTCCATTATACCTCTAAAGATGCATCCACATTCCGCTTTTCAAGAGTGGAGGTGTAAAACGGTCCAAGGCATTTATATTGATGGGCCATGGCGTAATGAACGTGTAACCAATAACGAATGGGAATTATTCTAAATTCACTCACAGGTATGTTAATGAGGGGATAAGAATTACCTTCTTTTGCACAAATAAAACTTAGAAATTGTATCATCCTACTCCTGAGCAACAGACATACGGATGGAAGGATGGATGGACGAAAAAGAGTGGCATTTCATCCCTTCCAATTTTTAACATGGTTAAATTGACGACACCTTTGTTTATATCTTTAAATAGATAAAGAGACGACATACTATTTGTTATACATACATACATACATACATACATACATACATACATACATACATACATACATACATACATACATACATACATACATACATACATACATACATGCATGCATGCATGCATACATACATAGATACATACATATTAAAATCATAATTAGAGATCATAAAAGAAAATGAAAGTACTATTCTTATACATGAGTGTCAGTTCAAAATTAGTTCAATGAGAAGAATGCAGAGAGCAAAACGAAATTAAAATCTGTTGAAAGTACACAGACTCAAACCTATCACCAAAACTTTTGCATCATATGAACACGCCATTTTAAAAGTCAATATTTTCATTCATCTGAATTTATATAAGCATATACTGTACTCAGGGTCTTCATTTGTAATGAAGAAGTGGTCAATGTCGTAAGAACAACAAATTTTCCAAGTTTTTTTTTTTTTTTGGGGGGGGGGATGTTGCGGAGGGGTAACGGACTTACAGACCTTATGGACTGCGCCATCCTGTGACAGCTGATACATACTTGAGTTGACATCAACCAAGCAGATATTGTCTTCAGCATCTAAACCAACACGTCTTGGATAACAAAGGCCGTTATGAGTGAAAATTGGCTGACCATCAAGATCAAAGCAGACAAGGGTACTAATGCAGAAACATGAGACAAAGATATGTTTCCTCGAATCATTCACAGCAAGACATGTATCATTCCCTCCAAGTCCTTCAATTTCATGGTAGGACATCTTATGACCAACTAGACATCATAGAAGTCTTTTGGTGAAAACTCTATGTCAATATAACTTTCCATTCAGAAGAGTAGCAATAACAAGACTTTCAAGATGGCTGCCATGGCGGCCAAATTTGACGTCAGAACGGCACTATTTGTATTTAGAGCCAATTAGAAATAACTTTACATTCAGGAGAAGTTGTGACAACAAGATTTTCAAGATGGCCACTGTAGTGGCCATATTGGATGTCCGAGCTGCACCATTTTCATTTATGACCAAGTAGACCCTGGGATGAATGTGTATGTAAAGTTTCAAGGCAATCCTCCAAATAGTTTAGGAGGAGTAACGATAACAAACTCACGCTAACGGACAGATGGACACCAGACACCGGACGGCGGACAACGGACCATCTCATACAAAAAACAGTGTAAATGACCCTCAGGCATAAAGTCAACTTGAATGATAGTTTCATGAATTTTGAAAAAAGACCCCCACTCTGACTTATAAGGGAAAGAATATTGAAAATGAGGCTGTGAGAAGTGATTGGGAATGCCAAATATTGAAAATGAGACTGTGAGAAGTGATTGGGAATGCTAAATATTGAACATTTGGTCGTGAGAAATGATTGGGAATGCTAATACAACTGGAAATTTTTAAACATTTTCAACAAAAACAAATTCAAAAATAAACTTCATGTTTCAAAAATATCAAATTATACCATTTTGTAATTGTTAATGACACAAGAAGTACGAGAGTTTTAAGCAATATGCTAAAAAAAGAAATGTATGAGTCGTGTTTTCCTTTTTTAAGAAATCCAATGTACATACCATCACATTGTGGAAAATTTGAGTCAAACTCATATATTTGCATCCCATATATAGTTCAACTTTACTCAGCAAATCTGATTAATTTGTATGGCAAACTAGAAGTTTGACAGCTGTTAGAATTGTGTAGTGTTGGTACTCAGCAAAGGGCAATTTTTGGACCAAATTGTCATATTTTTCTTTATTATATGAATTTTTCAATGCAGTAAAAAGTTATTTCCAATATAAGATATTTTCTATCTGAAAATCAGTGTTAAATGGAAAAACAGTGCGAAATATATACAATCTCTATACATTTATATACAATACTTATACACAAAAATACATTTGCAAGACTGACATAAACATGAAACATGCACCTTAGTCCGAGATGAAACAAAATAAAATCAATAAAGTGGATCGCTAAATCAATTTCAAAACAATCATTTTACATTTTATGGAAAGTAATCACATTAAAGAATTCCACTCGACACATATAAAAATGGATCATAGTGACCTATTCTTTGCACTGTACATTGGTTCTCTATTAAAACTAATTATAAAATTTGACGAGTTCGAGGCTTCTAGCGCAAAAAAATTGAGTCAAATGTACTTAATTTACAAAGTAAGCGTAAGGACTAGTTCAGCATGTCCGGATTACATCATAAATCCAGCTTATGGATTCATGATGTCTGTCCTGAAGTACAGCTGCCCATTCGTCCGTACGTCCGTCTGGGGTCAACACTCATATCAGGATTTGCATTTAGGTCATTTTCTCAGGCAGTATTCCTTGTAGAGTCACATGATTTGGTATGTGACTGTTTCAAGAGGAGTACTACAGCCATCAATGAAAACTACATCACTGTGACCTATATTGCGTAGACAGCAATCTGTTCATACCGCCATTGGCGGTTTTCTTCTTATAATATTGTCTTCTAAAGGTGAATCTACACAAAAACTTGAAGAATCTAGTTTTAATAGGGTCCAATATATTGATGATGTAAAAAATGGACATACAAGTAACTTTTGAGATTTTAATTAGTATGTTTGCGTAACAATGTTAGAGTTCTATTTTAAGTTTAACGGGTTGCAAAATATGGCTGGTGAAATGAATGACCATCTGACAGTACAAAAAAGACTCATGTATGAATAATAGATCACACATTTTGTTATTCTCCTAAAAAATAGCCTGTAAATTAAGTCATATTTACCTGGTAGAATTACACTTTGGATGAATCTACTTACAAACACTGATAAGTCTACATGTAATAGGGTGAACAAAGATGCATACATATACCGATTTTGACGAGTGGAGGTGTAAAATGGTCCAAGACATTTATATTGATGGACCATGGCGTAATGAACGTGTAACGAATAACGAATGGGAAACATTCTAAATTCCCTCGCAGTCCTGTTAACGAGGGGATAAGAATTACTCTCTTCTGCGCAAATTAAACTTCGAAATTGTACGCTCCAACACAGGGGTGACAGACGAAAAGAAAAAGAGTGACATTTCATCCATTTCAATTTCCTGGCATAGCTAAATTGCTTTCACCGTTCTTTATATCTTTAGGTAGATGTATATTGCTATAGATGAGCCACTAATTGTCATACATACATACATACATACATACATACATACATACATACTGAAATCAGAATTGGAGATCATAAAAGAAAATGAAAGTACAAATTTTTTATATCTGAACGTCAATTCAAAATTAGTTCAGAAGGAAGAATGACGAGGGCAAAATAAAAAATTTAAAGATGTTGAAAGAAACCGATTCATGAACTCCGGAACACAGACTTTGACGCTATCACAACGCCATTTTTAAAGTTAATATTTTCATTCATCTGAACGTACATAAGCATATGGTTTCAACTAACCCATTAGTAATGAAGAAGTTGTCAATGTTGTCAGAAAAACAAATTCTCTGAGGATCTGAGATATCGGACGTGCAGACTTTTAGGACTACGCCATCCTGTGATAGCTGATGCATTGTTTCACTTAAATCAACCAAGTAGATATTACTGTCAGCATCTAAACCAACACTTCTTGGACCAGAAAGGTCATTTGCCTTATACGTGAAAACTGACTCTCCTTCAAGATCAAAGCAAAAAAGGGTACCAATCGCATAGCATGACATATAGATATGTTTTCTCGAATTATTCACAGCAAGATAAGTGCAAAGTCCTCCACCTTCTTCAAATTCATGGTAGGATAGCTCCTCTCCAGACTTCCCAATGATACCCCATTAGTATTTCCTCGTGCCAGTTCCCCCTGACACGATGATCCGATCCTTGCCAATAGCGGCTATTCCATAACAAGGGAACCGTGTAGTTATAGTCCTGGTCGGTATGATCTCTTGCTCCACCACACTAAGGAACTGAAGCTTCTTTTCATATGGCACGGAAGCTACCACTTCTTTATCGTTTACCACACTTACATCCCAGATACATGAATTCTTTTTTAACTGGAACATGTAGTGTGAAATATGTTGGAAGTTACGATCATATAGGCAGCATCTGTCATTCTTACTGTCAACCAGCATCACGTTACCTGCAGGGAGATACACTGCCCCGGTGTAAAATGGGACTTTTCCACCTGAAGTAAATTTAACTGTAACTTCACCAGTCTTCTCTATCTGGCATTCCTTGAGAGGTTTTACTCTGTTCTTTACCAACACTTCCTTTTCTGGTATCGCTTCCTTCGTCTTTTCGATTTTTACTCTAGCTGCATCGTCTACATTCAGAGAGAGCAGTCCTTTCAGATATGGATGAAGCTCCAAGCTTAGGTCGACTGACTCTACCTCTTCAAACTTACTCACCAATTGCTGTGTACTTCTCCAACTGCCCCTCTGATCTGATCAGGGTAAGAAGCTGCTGTATGTCTGCACCATGCAGACTGACCATCTCTAGTATTTTATATGAACTTCTGATGGCGGCTCAGAGAGTGCAGCCCTTTCAGATAGGGATGAAGCTCTAGGCTCAGAGAGTGCAGCCCTTTCAGATATGGATGAAGCTCTAGGCTCAGAGCGACTGATTCTACTTCTTCAAACTTGCTGACCACTTAGTATGTGTACTTTCCAACTGTCTCTCTGATCTCATCAGTGTAAGAAGCTGTTGTGTGTCTGAACCATGTCGGCTGACCATCTCTAACATTTTATAGGAACTTCTGATGGCGGCTGCCAGTGAGAGACACTGCTGATTTTCCTATGCTTTCTTTGTGGCTTCTTCTTTATAAACTCGAGTTGTTTCCATAACAACCATCTGTTCCAGTTTATCCAGTAGGACATTGATATGAATTCGCAGATCATGGATTTCTTGTTTCATTTGATTTCCTTGAGAGTGTACTTTGGCAACATTTAATTGATCAGACTGTGCGATCTTATTCAGATGAGTCTCTAATGTCTTCATCTCGTCGATGCAGTCTTCAGGAGATCTCACCGCAAGCAGCTTTTTAGCCTCGGATTTTAGGTCTCGCACCTTAGAACATGTTCTGTGTGACAGAAGAAAACAACTTACACAGCATTCAGCTTTGTGGTCTTCACAATAATATTGTATCTCCTCTCCTTCATGTACTGTACAAAGAAAAGCATTCGAAATCTTAATTATCTCTTGGGGATTTTTCATTATTTCTTCCGCTGATACGAGCGTATGTTCCTTCATCGCCTTGAAATCCCTGTGATTTTTTGTACACTGGGCGCAGAAACCTTCTTTGCATGTGAGGCAAATTTTTTTTATCGGTTCCAATCTCCCCTCAGGTTGGCACACATTAAACTGATATTCCACTTTCGATTTCCCTGGTGATAACATTGAGATGATCATAGGACTTTGTGTGAACATAGCGGCCCATTCTTTGGTCGATTTCTCTGGGAAAGGTGGTTTTGCCTCTTGTCTACAGACAAGACATGGAAACTGTGTTCCTTTATCCTTTTGAAGGTCCAAACTGACAATGTAATCGCTCAAGCAATGCTGACAAAATGTATGCATGCACGGCAATGTTCGAGGACTTTTGAATTCTCGCAGACATATCGAACAGTTTGTATCCCCAACGACTTCATCAGAATCAACAATTACCTCCTGAATATCTTCGTTATCATCCTTTGCCGTCGCCATCTCAATATTTTTAAAAGTAAAGAATGCTGAATCAACTTTGCGGTAAATTAGCCTTGTAGTCACCGCACAATAGAATGTATAGCGAGTGGAGCTCCCCTCAGACTGGTTCTTGTTTTCTTAACAAGTTTTGTGTGTTTTTTTTAGCTGTTTCTCAGCTGGACATGTCTATCTCTGAGATCTTAGCCATACTGGGGTCGTCGCTAGTAACTGCGTCGCACTTCTAGCGATTGTGAGACCTCAGTCTACTAGTATCCTCCAGCTTAGTGCATGATGTATGGAATCGCCGTATTTTGTTCCTATGATGCACCGCGCCCATTAATCTGGTTCCTGTTACGATAGAATTTTCAAGGAATCTTTATAACTCAAATTTTTATAATTTAAATTTTATAATTCTTTAATCGATAAATTTTTAAGGAAATTTTATAAAGAGTAAGTTTTCTTTTATAATTCAAATGTTTATAATTCTTAATAAAACAGAATTTTTAGCGCTTGAGTTCTCTAAAACATTATAGTACAAAAGTGTACAGCATTGATATTTTACGGTAGGAGTGAGATTTTTCTGACAATACACAGGTGGGATATTGTAAAGGCAAAATGCTGATGGTAGCAAAAATTCTTTCACGTCTATGTAATTTAACACCTTCACCTGACCAGCTCAGCAATCTTCGTATGAGGGGCGTAGTTCAACTAACCTGTAGCCATTTTTGGAAAGGGAATGCATTGTACGAGAGTCTCGTGGAAATCTCGTGGTCCGAGACCCCGAGCCCTGAACTCATAACCTTATATAGAAAGAGGTGTGCATTCCTTGACCAAGAATTGGATATAAGGCACTGCGCGCCTTGAGAAAATAGTTGCTACGTCTCTTCTCATATGAAGTGTTGCTTGTGATTGCAGGTAAGAGAAAATTGTTTGATTATATTTTAAAAGACTTTTTGTAAGATATTTTTAGGTGCTGGAAGGTATTTTTCCCTTCTCTCTAGGAACCTTATGTGTTTTTATTCTTAATATTTAATTGCAATTTATATTCTTTTTGGATTGTGAAGATTTTCTATTAGTAATTTATATACATTATAATTGTGTAGATTTTTAGTAGGAATTTATATAAATTGTAATTGTGTGCATTTTTATTGAAATTATAATGTTGAATTTTTGGAAAAACGATTTGCTGCCAACTTCATGCGTTTGATAATTAATTTAGAAATAAAATATCTTTGGCTTGCAAAAACATGATACAATATATTTATTTTGGTCATAGTTCGAAATATTAAGTTTTACAGTATTTTAAGTTATTTTGGCCATCTTTGGTTTATTCAATATTTAGTAATTTACATCGGAATTCAAAAATACAGAAATCAAATAAATGTATGAAGTCGGCAAGCTTAGAATCAATATATCAATTATACGTGTATTCTTGTATTTAGAATATATATATTCCTATGTAGTTTTTATTTTGAATGTTTTAATTTAATAAAAGTTACTACGTCTCTTCTCATATGAAGTGTTGCTTGTGATTGCAGCCTCCTTTGTAATTCGAACCCGGTACCCCTCTCGCACCCCAGCGATGTAACCAACAAACATCGCAAGGGGTGACACCTCCGCAAGGGAGGCCGCAAAGACATCTTGCTGGACGAACTTTTCATAATACATGTGGCCCAAAGAAAAACTTTCCTAATAAGTGGCGATGATACAAACTCTTTCATAATAAGTAGTGAAGTGGTGGCAATGCAAAATTTTTCATAATATTCCCTGCTACATATGCTTCTGTTACGAACTCCGGTACATGACTAACTAATCGGGAGACACAGATTTTGCTAGTTACCGGAGTATGATATTGGCTTGCGAAACGGGCTATAGTAGAGGTCAATAAAAGAATAATACTGATGCCTTGGAAAAGAACAAAGAGAACACGCAAGTGAGTTGTTACTAGGTTTCCCATCCACAAAAACAATCCAAATTAAAGATTCTCATTTCTCTCACGCTTATAATAGATATATAACAAATTTGAAGCTTTGTGCGACGAATGAAACAACAGGATTTGTTTTATGTTATGTCTCGCCTGCTTCGCCAGAACCAACTTCGCTAGCCAAATTTACGTGGAAAGAAGTGAATCGACGACCCTTGGCTAGCAAAGATGCACCCATACA
Source organism: Margaritifera margaritifera (assembly GCA_029931535.1). NCBI lineage: Eukaryota > Metazoa > Mollusca > Bivalvia > Unionida > Margaritiferidae > Margaritifera > Margaritifera margaritifera. Next base: position 3,121,007 of record JAQPZY010001577.1, read on the forward strand.
TGGTCTAAAAACTTGGCATTAATACTTAGCAAGAAAAGTAGGTCATTGCGACTATAATTTATTTTTATGGGTGCTAACATAGGTGACAAAGGTGAATGCACCTATCATGTTTCATCACCTTACATGCAACAGACACATAGGAAACTGTGCTACATGTAAGTTACAAAAAAGATCAAAGGTAACATGAAAATGAGTTATACGAAACGCCCAAATTCACCTTTGATTTGCGTAATATACAAAGTATATGTTCCTTAGATATCATATATTACACGCAAATATCAGAAAAGTAGATAAGTTGCAGTAGATGGTTAAGATTGTCTTTGCCAAGCATAACATATAATTGGGTGTGCGTTATTTGAACATGCCCATGTGTACTACTGATACGTATAAAATCTCGTTCAAGTTCTTTTTTTATTTTTCTAACTTGTTTATAATGACATAAAAATTTTAAATATTTATAATTTCTTCTTTTTTCACCGTTGTATGATACCCAAATAACAAGTACCTTGTTTATATAGCGTATCAAAGGTATTAAAGATATATTTGTGTATATTTGGGTGTGCTCAAATATGCCCCAAATATGCCCAAATTTGCGTTATATGCACAGTGTATGTTCTTTTGGTATCATGCCTTTGACAAAAATATCAGAAAAGTTAATAAGAATTTTTTTTTTGCCTGTATTAATTGAATACACAAAATCGCTAGCCAACATGTATTGATGTTGTTTCCAGCTGGTACCACGTGTAGGTGTGACTAGAGCTTAGTTTGGCGTTTAATAGATTTATTAAAAACCAAATGTTTTACCAGCGTTTTTCCTGTATTGTAAAAGTCAAAATAATAAAAGTTTAAAGACTTTTTTTGTCTATATTCCTTTCCTACTAATTTTTTCAATGATTAGTTTTCTAAATAGAGATGGTCAAATTTCGTTTTGAATTACCAGATTCATTACCTGAGAGGTGCGCATCCCAAAATGCGAAATGGATGTGCACCTCTTAATGATAATAAAAGTTGGTATAAGTAGACCGATATGAAATAACAAATTATACAATATATTACTGAACAAACGAAAATAATATATAGAATAAAATAAACAATAAATACAAGCAATTTCAAACTATAAAGATGTTCAACGAGTATACATGGCATGAACATACAAATATAAGGCAGGTATACATTTTAATACGTATAATTTTTTTAAAATTTTTTTATTACTTTAGTAAATCAATAACATGTATTGTTTTCTTTGTCTTTGTATTGTCTTTCATTTAGTTTCAAGAATAAAAAGAAGAAATTAAGTTTAATAAGTAGGAAAAAAAATGTACAACATATTGAATCAAAGGACAAAATTAATGCAGCTTGACACTCCCCCGATGTTTATCTTAGTAAAATGAGAAGTTATATTTTATTATTCCCAAGGGTGCATGTGGCCTATATATTTTAACAATAATTATAACTGTTAGAATATATTGATAAAACAATAAGAGATAAAGTCTACAATCTATTGAACAACAGATAAACACATGCAATTTGAAACTGTAGGTCTGGTTGCTTGTTTCACAAAGAAAACGAAATGAATACACAGTCTAGTCACTTGAGGTAACTAAGAAACAAGAGATTAGAACACACACAAATCTTCTTGTAGATCATTCAATAAGAAAAACGAAATGTTAATTAACACAAAGTCTATGGCCACTTGAAGTGACTATGAAAAAAGAAATTTTAACACACGGAACATCATTTTTCTCTCTAGCACTTGGTGCCCATGGAGCCTTAGCCTAGTTACTTGAGGTGACTGGTTCTATACCGAGAAATTATAGATTTTCCCACTAATATGCTTATCACACACATCAGATACACACATCCTTAACGCATATCCAGAATTAATGCCTTTACTTTTGTACGACAGTTTTTTCCAAGCAGCCCTACGTTTTCGCTGACCAGGTTTTTCCTCACATTGTATGTTGTTTTTACACTTTTGAACTGAACGTTCGTAGCTTTAAAAAAATTTGAGTGCTTGCTGGGTTCTTCAGGTAGCGATACCAGGAACTTTTTCAATCATTTTTCCTTTCCCGTCTGTGACATATCGTTTCAGTTCTACGCATCAACGGCACGTGACGTCATATCACTGTGTTATTTAAAATCGCCGATTCCGTAAAGGGCGTAACGCAGGTGTAGAAGTTGATGTTTCATAATTTTCCCTATATTATCGATTAGTTCTGGAAATTTAGACTCTTTCCAGTTAACTGCTGATTTGAGTTTGTGGTTCATTGATTCACTATTGTTGTTTGCCCAAAGTTTAGTTACTGTAGAATCCCTTAATGGCACATAAATATATTTTTCAATTTTCCAACACAGATATATTTCCCAATAAGTTTTGAAATGATTTTTATTAGCGAAATAAATGTCTAAGCTTAAACACCTGGTATCAAATTCAACATCGTTACTGGCAAATATAATCCCTGATTCTTCATTAAAAATAATATTTATAACCTTTTTCTGTCTCTAAGTGAGGTCCCATTTAGCTCCAAGTGTCTCGTAATATTGTCCTTTATGTGTTTTGAACAAAGAATAAATTTAGCGTTTTGGCATTTGGACTGTAGTGAGTTTGGTATGCTTCTTTCTTCGTTACTACCTACAATGAATTCCCCCTTCGTCACTACCAACAATGAATTCCCCCTTTCCAATCTTATCACTGACATGGGACAAAAACTTTCCATACGTATGTTCCTCCGCACCGCAATGTATCATACAAGGTCACATCATAAGGGGGAACTGATTGGTTCATATGCCAGTGACACACCTATTTTAATAAGAAAAGGTTGTAACGTAAAACCGACCTAAATTAAATGTTCTATCTACACTAAAACACTGTTGTCTCATGTCTGTCATCTAGTCACCTAAGTGAATAATAACGACAGGATTTTTGTTTTCCTAAAATGATCTCCTGGATATACGGAATAGTGTGCAGCTCACTAATTACTGCAATTACATTGTCTGCTATGTTTAACTTTTGATTTCGTCCTTTTCTTTACTTCTTATTTTCATTATTGTTCTGTATTTGCCCCGATGACCTGGGTACAGCAACAACAAAAAATGTCTTCTTCTGTTAATTGAGTAAATACATTGGCAACATGATGAGCTTTTGGCATCTCGGTGGCCTCTTATAATGCGAATGGGTTCATCTGTCTGTCTGGTTTTTTGTCTGGGACCTTTGAATTACCATGGGGTTTGCTAGTTGCTAACATGGTGTCGCAATACTGCGAATTTTTATATTTTTTTTTTTTTTTTTTAATGCGCTATAAATTCTGGGATGTTGACAATGGTTGTAACGCGTTTTTTTGTAACAGTCGTCTGCCATGAGCTTCTTGTAGTATCTATGTGGTGTCAACGCGCTTGTTGGCTGCGAGTGCGGTGAGAGAGATTCGTAGGTTACTTTACCTTTGACAACTTTTAATGCAATACTGTTTTTTTGTTTTTTTTTAGGAATTATGTTCCTTAGATTGTTCTCTGCTCCTTGTATGATAAATGTTTGATTTACAGTCGTACCTGACTTCCAATCCTACACCCCGCTGTCATCCGGGAAGTCATGTTTTCCATACTTTTGGGCCGGACATTCTGTCACCACGAAAACGTCATTCTTTATTCCATGAGGGACAAACTTCTTTGGCTGTTCTGTATTTAATATAACATTAAAAAAAATTAATTAAACATAAAACTACCCGATTTGCTTGCAGGTGTCATTTTGCTTGGTTTGCTGTATCCTCATCAACGTCAAAGTCGGTAGCTGTGGTTTTATCATTGTTTATGTCTTCATCTGAAAGAGATGCACTTTCGCTAATAATTGGAGTTTCGCTGGCTTAAACTGTCTCTGGTTCAACGTCACTGTCGTTGGTTTTATCAGCTAGTATGGATGCCTTTTCACTAATAAATGAATCGTCGCTGGAGAGACACTCGAACATATATGACACTTATTTTTAAGATTATTTCTGAATTGTTGACACCACTTTCATTACATTCATACAATAATATTAACAGATAAGATAAATAAATAAATAAATTCAATACACCTAAGTAATCATTATCATTAAGTTATTATAGAAGTTTTTGTAAAATTATATTGTTATTTATATAACATCAAATAACTGCTCACTTACCTCTCTGTAAAATTTACCTTTTTTATAAATAAATATTTAATTGTATATGCCTCTGTAAAAATGTACAATAACTTGTCTAAATTTGTTAATTACTGTGTTTTTAACAATATCAATACACATCCAATTAAACCCTTCAAAATGGAAATAAAAATATTTTTAAAAATAGTTTTGGTTAGGCAAACTTTTATACTTATTACAATAAGTAAATATTTTCCATTTATTAAAAATGCATATACCGAGTCTAATATACGGAATAACCCTCGTACTTATTGTACTTGTATAAAATCTGAAACTAAAATTTTATCAATATCACTCCTAACTCGGGGATTTGCATATCCAATTTTCATACGACAGTTTAATTAAATGAGATGATATGAAGTTAATGATAGCTGATAAGGCTTATAAGGCACGTGTTCAGACACATTTCAGTACTCTATACACAATGTAAGTTGTGTAAAAAGTAATCAGTCCTCTATAAACAATATAGAAAGTAATCAGTACTCTATACACAATGTAAGTTGTGTAGAAAGTAATCAGTCCTCTATACACAATGTAGGTTGTCAACATGCTCTATCTCTGATATAGATTACTGACATGTTATCATTTAATGATGTTGTGTAGAAAGTAACCAGTCCTCAGTACACAATGTAATGATATTGTGTAGAAAGTAATCATTCTTCTATACACAATGCAATGATATTGAGTAGAAAGTAATGTCCTCTATACACAATGTAATGCTGTTGTGTAGAAAGTAATCATTCCTCTATACACAATGTAAGTTGTGTAAAAAGTAAACAGTCCTCTACACACAATGTAAGTTGTGTAGAAAGTAATCATTCCTCTATACAGAATGTAATGATATTGTGTAGAAAGTAATCATTCCTCTATACACAATGTAAGTTGTGTAGAAAGTAATCATTCCTCTATACACAATGTAAGTTGTGTAAAAAGTAAACAGTCCTCTATACACAATGTAATGATATTGTGTAGAAATTAATCATTCCTCTATACACAATATAAGTTGTCAACATGCTCTTTCTCTGATATACATTACTGACATGTTATCATTTAATGATGTTGTGTAGAAAGTAATCAGTTCTCAATACACAATGATATTGAGTGGAAAGTAATCAGTCCTCTATGCACAATGTAAGTTGTGTAGAAAGTCATCATTCCTCTATACACAATGTAAGTTGTCAACATGCTCTTTCTCTGATATACATTACTGACATGTTATCATTTAATGATGTTGTGTAGAAAGTAATCAGTTCTCAATAGACAATGATATTGAGTGGAAAGTAATCAGTCCTCTATGCACGATGTAAGTTGTCAACAGGCTCTATCTCTGATATATATTACTGACATGTTATCATTGAATGATGTTGTGTAGAAAGTAATTAGTCCTCAATACACAATGTAATGATATTGTGTAGAAAGTAACCAGTCCTCCATACACAATGCAATGATATTGAGTAGAAAGTAATCAGTACTCCATACACAATGTAAGTTGTGTAGAAAGTAATCAGTCCTCTATATAATGTAATAATGTTGTGTAGAAAGTAATGTCCTCTATACACAATGTAATGATGTTGTGTAGAAAGTAATGTCCTCTTTGCACAATGTAGAAAGTAATCAGTCCTCTATACACAATGTAAGTTGTGTAGAAAGTAATGTCCTCTATACACAATTTATAAAGTAATCAGTCCTCTATACACAATGTAAGTTGTGTAGACAGTAATCAGTCCTCTATACACAATGTAAGTTGTGTAGACAGTAATCAGTCCTCTATACACAATGTAAGTTGTGTAGACAGTAATCAGTCCTCTATACACAATGTAGGCAGCAATCAGTCCTCTATACACAATGTAAGTTGTGTAGAAAGTAATCAGTCCTCTATACACAATGTAGGCAGCAATCAGTCCTCTATACACAATGTAAGTTGTGTAGAAAGTAATGTCCTCTATACACAATTTATAAAGTAATCAGTCCTCTTTGTACAATGTAGAAAGTAATCAGTCCTCTATACACAATGTAAGTTGTGTAGAGAGTAATCAGTCCTCTATACACAATGTAAGTTGTGTAGAAAGTAATCAGTCCTCTATACACAATGTAGGCAGTAATCAGTCCTCTATTCACAATGTAAGTTGTCAACTTGCTCTATTGTCTGGATTCTTTATTTTAAACAAAAGAAAACAACATATCTGTCCACATTGTTAGCTTTGATTCTATTTTTTCCTTCTAAATTTTACTCGATAGAGAATAAAATAATTTTTTTAATTTTGATGGAAAAAATCATAAATATTATTAATGATTCTGTATCTTGTGACATAGGCCACTCCTCACAAAATGTGCCCTTGTACCACCCCCCCCCCCACCCCCCCCCCCGCCCTCCCCACAAGAAATTTCTGGCTGGAGCACTGACTAATAAGAGCACTGTGAACGGCATATTACATGACCACCCTTTGTTTATTAGTTCTCTATATAGGCATTAGTAGGACATGGTTGACTCGGGAGATTTTGGACCAATGGGCCTCTATGACCTGGTCAAGATATGTGCTCTTGAACAAACTTTACTGTGCAGAAACTATGATTTCGTTTTAGTCTTGCAATGATTGTGACCTCTGACCTTTAGACTCCAAAAGTCTATAGGTTTCTGCCATACCCTAAGTGCAAGTCATAAACAAAGTTTGATCAAGGATCTTACTGTAGAACAAGTTATTCTGCAAAACCCATTTTTCTTTCAGCCACAATGACCTTGACCGTTGACACCAAATCAACATGCCTCTTCCATGCCTTAAGTGCAAGTCCTACACAAACTTTGGTCAAGGTACATGGTCTAGAACTCAAGTTATTGTGCAGAAACGAAATAGGTAACAGACATCGGCAGGCAAGCGGCTGCACAGACATCTTAATAACGTTTTACAGTGTGCATATAAAAAGTAAGGCAAGGAATTCATATTGCCAAAGAACTTTTCTACACTGTAATAGTCATTTTAGCTTTTTTTTAAAACAATTCTAAGACAACAGTAAACTCACCATCTTAAAGAAAATAATTTTTAATGTAAGAAAACAGTAATAATTTTAAAAAAATAGTTAACAATTATCAATTACAATTAGGAAATGATTCTTAAATGAAAGATAGTTTCCTCTGACCTTTCCCATCCCATGTTAGATATTTGGACAGTTATCTTCAGGGGGGAGGTGAGAGCATATCCTCTAACAAAAAAACAGAATTCTCTGAAACCACATGGTAGCACCAAAGGATACTCATTCCACCCAGGGGCTAGCAAAAGTACATGAAATTGAAAAGCTGAATATTCATCTTCTCAGGCGTAAATTAAAATATAATTTGTAACTTTAATAAACCGACATATGAACCAATTATTCAGTATTTACAAACATATCGTACTCTGCAATGCAGCATTGCTTAGTCACATGATCTCGCTGCCTATGTAATTGAACACAATGGAATTATTTTTGACCTTTTCCCTACAAAGATTGTTTGTATCATGTAATTGTTTGACCAATGATACAAAGAAATATGTGGATCTAGTGACCAAGCAATGTGAGAAATGGCCTCATAAGTAGTCTAGTTTATAAATGCTGTAATTTTGTCTAGTTTATTGGCTTATTAAAACTGACAAAATATGTTATTAATGCTATGAATGGGAAGCAAAGTTATCTACTTACTGATATCACACAGGTAGTGTTTGATACAAGTTATCTACTTGTAGATATCAGGCAGGTAGTGTTTGATACAAGTTATATACTTATAGATATCAGGCAGGTAGTGTTTGATACAAGTTATATACTTAATTTTGATATCAGGCAGATAGTGTTTGATACAAGTTATATACTTAATATTGATACAAGTTATATACTTAATATTGATACAAGTTATATACTTAATATTGATATCAGGCAGATAGTGTTTGATACAAGTTATATACTTAATATTGATACAAGTTATATACTTAATATTGATATCAGGCAGATAGTGTTTGATACAAGTTATATACTTACTGATATCAGGCAGGTAGTGTTTGATTAAAGTTATATACTTATTGATATCAGGCAGGTAGTGTTTGATAAAAGTTATATACTTATTGATATCAGGCTGATAGCATTTGATACAAGTTATATTCTTATTGATATCAGGCAGGTAGTGTTTGATACAAGTTATATACTTACTGATATCACACAGGTAGTGTTTGATACAAGTTATCTACTTGTAGATATCAGGCAGGTAGTGTTTGATACAAGTTATCTACTTATAGACATCAGGCAGGTAGTGTTTGATACAAGTTATATACTTATCGATATCAGGCAGGTAGTGTTTGATACAAGTTATATACTTAATATTGATATCAGGCAGGTAGTGTTTGATACAAGTTATATACTTAATATTGATATCAGGCAGGTAGTGTTTGATACAAGTTATATACTTAATATAGATATCAGGCAGGTAGTGTTTGATACAAGTTATATACTTAATATTGATATCATGCAAATAGTGTTTGATACAAGTTATATACTTAATATAGATATCAGGCAGGTAGTGTTTGATACAAGTTATATACTTAATATTGATATCAGGCAGGTAGTGTTTGATACAAGTTATATACTTAATATTGATATCAGGCAGATAGTGTTTGATACAAGTTATATACTTATTGATATCAGGCAGGTAGCGTTTGATACAAGTTATATACTTAATATTGATATCAGGCAGATAGTGTTTGATACAAGTTATATACTTAATATAGATATCAGGCAGGTAGTGTTTGATACAAGTTATACTTAATATTGATATCAGGCAGGTAGTGTTTGATACAAGTTATATACTTAATATTGATATCAGGCAGATAGCGTTTGATACAAGTTATATACTTATTGATATCAGGCAGGTAGCGTTTGATACAAGTTATATACTTAATTTTGATATCAGGCAGATAGTGTTTGATACAAGTTATATACTTAATTTTGATATCAGGCAGATAGTGTTTGATACAAGTTATATACTTAATATTGATACAAGTTATATACTTAATATTGATATCAGACAGATAGTGTTTGATACAAGTTATATACTTATTGATATCAGGCAGGTAGCGTTTGATTAAAGTTATCTACTTATAGATATCAGGCAGGTAGTGTTTGATACAAGTTATATATATACAGATATCAGCCAGGTAGTGTTTGATACAAGTTATATACTTATAGATATCAGGCAGGTAGTGTTTGATACCAGTTATATACTTAATATTGATATCAGGCAGGTGGTGTTTGATACAAGTTATATACTTATTGATATCAGGCAGATAGCATTTGATACAAGTTATATAATTAATATTGATATCAGGCAGATAGTGTTTGATACAAGTTATATACTTATTGATATCAGGCAGGTAGCGTTTGATTAAAGTTATATACTTATAGATATCAGGCAGGTAGTGTTTGATACAAGTTATATACGTACTGATATCAGGCAGATAGTGTTTGATACAAGTTATATACTTATTGATATCAGGCAGGTAGCATTTGATTAAAGTTATATACTTATAGATATCAGGCAGGTAGTGTTTGATACAAGTTATATACGTACTGATATCAGGCAGATGGTGTTTGATAAAAGTTATATTCTTAATGATATCAGGCATATAGTGTTTGATACAAGTTATATTCTTATTGATATCAGGCAGGTAGCGTTTGATTAAAGTTATATACTTATAGATATCAGGCAGGTAGTGTTTGATACAAGTTATATACGTACTGATATCAGGCAGATGGTGTTTGATACAAGTTATATACTTATTGATATCAGGCATGTAGTGTTTGATACAAGATCACATAATTTTGATACATGTATTCAACAAAGCAACAAAGGTTAGATATTAGAAGAAAAATTAAATGTGTTATACATTACAAACAGATTCATGGACCAATAAGTCAGATATATTTCACTTTCCACACCTAATTTCTGACAAAATTAAAAGTATTTTGAATAATTCATATTTTCTTGTGTCAATATTTATACTTACTGACATCTAAAAAAAATATAATTTTGTACCTAGCTATGAAAACACAAATTTAAATTATATTATTTACTTTTCTACCAACCAACCAACCAGTCAATCTATGAGCCTACATTCATTAAGACAAATACAAGCAAATGTACCATTGTATATCAATAGAGAACAGAACAGAACTATAGAATATCCACATCAACTATATTAATACTGACACAACAAACAAAATGATTGTGTACATAGATACCAAACAGAGGCATGTACCTACCTACCTTCTAACTTGAACCAACCAACCAACCAACCTACCTATCCACATAAATTAAGATAGATACATACACATAAACCTTTTAAATTAAAACAGGCAAAATGGAAGACACATACATTTAGGTAAACACATCATTGCATAGATGTCTTCATCTGAACTGATTCCATTTTGTTCCACAAAATACCAATATTCCCCCGGATATTGGCATTTTGCAGAACATAATGAAACCACAGAATTTCCATACAAATTATATTAAGACATCCTGACATCTCAAATAAAATGATTTTGTACACAGATACCAAACAAAGGAATGTATACATACCTTCTAACATACCAACCAAACAACCAATTAACCAACATACCTACCCATATCCATTAAGACATACATGTATATCAACCATTGTAAATTCAGACACAGGCAGAATCGCAGACACATACACACATAAATATATTAATGCTTAAAGTGATTCTGTTCAGTTCTGCAAAATACCAATATCCACTTGGATATTGGTATTTATATTATCCCTGTATGTTGGTATTTGATATCCCCCTGGATATTGGTATTTATATCCTCCCTGGATACTGGTATTTATATCCCCCTGGATACTGGTATTTATATCCAAGGGGATATTGGTATTTATATCCTCCCTGGATATTGGTATTTATATCCCCCTGGATATTGATATTTATATCCTCCCTGGATATTGGTATTTATATCCCCCTGGATATTGGTATTTATTGTATTTATATTCCCCTGGATATTGGTATTTATTTCCCCCTGGATATTGGTATTTACTGTATTTATATCCCCCTGGATATTGGTATTTATATCCTCCTGGATATTGGTATTTATTGTATTTATATCCCCTGGATATTGGTATTTATTTCCCCCTGGATATTGGTATTTACTGTATTTATATTCCCCTGGATATTGGTATTTATTGTATTTATATCCCCTGGATATTGGTATTTATATCCCCCTCGATATTGGTATTTATATTCCCCTGGATATTGGTATGTTTATCTCGCTGGATATTGGTATTTACTATGTTTATATCCCCCTGGATATTGGTATTTATATCCTCCTGGATATTGGTATTTATTGTATTTATATCCCCCTGGATATTGGTATTTATATCCCCCTGTATATTGGTATTTATATCCCCCTGGATATTGATATTTACAATCCTCCCTGGATATTGGTATTTATATCCCCCTGGATATTGGTATTTACTGTATTTATATCCCCCTGGATATTGGTATTTACTGTATTTATATCCCCCTGGATATTGGTATTTATATCCTCCTGGATATTGGTATTTATTGTATTTATATCCCCTGGATATTGGTATTTATTTCCCCCTGGATATTGGTATTTACTGTATTTATATTCCCCTGGATATTGGTATTTATTGTATTTATATCCCCTGGATATTGGTATTTATATCCCCCTCGATATTGGTATTTATATTCCCCTGGATATTGGTATGTTTATCTCCCTGGATATTGGTATTTACTATGTTTATATCCCCCTGGATATTGGTATTTATATCCTCCTGGATATTGGTATTTATTGTATTTATATCCCCCTGGATATTGGTATTTATATCCCCCTGTATATTGGTATTTATATCCCCCTGGATATTGATATTTACAATCCTCCCTGGATATTGGTATTTATATCCCCCTGGATATTGGTATTTACTGTATTTATATCCCCCTGGATATTGGTATTTACTGTATTTATATCCCCCTGGATATTGGTATTTATATCCTCCTGGATATTGGTATTTACTGTATTTATATCCCCTGGATATTGGTATTTATTTCCCCCTGGATATTGGTATTTACTGTATTTATATTCCCCTGGATATTGGTATTTATTGTATTTATATCCCCTGGATATTGGTATTTATTTCCCCCTGGATATTGGTATTTACTGTATTTATATCCCCCTGGATATTGGTATTTTTTGTATTTATATCCCCCTGGATATTGGTATTTATTGTATTTATATCCCCCTGGATATTGGTATTTATATCCCCCTCGATATTGGTATTTATATTCCCCTGGATATTGGTATTTTTATCTCCCTGGATATTGGTATTTACTGTGTTTATATCCCCCTGGATATTGGTATTTATATCCTCCTGGATATTGGTATTTATTGTATTTATATCCCCCTGGATATTGGTATTTATTGTATTTATATCCCCCTGTATATTGGTATTTATATCCCCCTGGATATTGGTATTTATATTCCCCTGAATATTGGTATTTATATCCCCCTGGATATTGGCATTTATATTCCCCTGGATATTGGTATTTATATCCCCCTGGATATTATTATTTATTGTATTTATATTCCCCTGGATATTGGTATTTATTGTATTTATATTCCCCTGGATACTGGTATTTTGTAGAACATAACAGGATTTCCATACAAACTATATTAATACTATGACATCTCAAACAAAATGTCAAACAGATAACAGAGGCATTTATCATGCGTATAGCTATCTTTTAACCTACCAAACAACCAACAAATTAACCAATCTACCTACCTACATTCATTAAGATATATACATGTACATGAAATCTTGTAAATTCATACAGACAGAATAGCACAAAATACCTCCAGGTAAATAAGCTTTTTGCGGAATAGAACTTTACACGAATAGAGATTAAATACATGAAATTTCCAAAATGATTTATTAATATTTACACAACTGCACCTAAAGATGAATTCAAACATGGTAATATTCATATATACTTCAAAATAGGTACACATAGATATAGGTGAATACAAAAGTATTACTTCAAGAAAAAATCCTTGATTTTGGTTCCGTTCCGTTTCACATACATGTAATACCAATATGTATATAAAATAATGCTGCATTTATTGCATAAGAGTAAGAATACTGTGTGTATGTGTGTGTATATATATATATATATATATATATATATATATATATATATATATATATATATATATATATATATATATATATATATATATATATATATATATGGATATATACAAAGCCTCCAGAAATGCTTGCATATGCCAGACATGTCTGATGGTAATGATATTTCGACAGACTGCAAAATACTCCTGTCAGACATTCATAGTTACGAATGTAAATCTTATTCTTTTTCTTGTATTTACCTTCACAACTGTAAAATCAAATGTCAAACCCCTTATCTGACAAAGCAAGCACAGGATGGCAAATCTTCATCTGACAGGTGTCAAACTGCATTCAGCATTGGTAATTATTGCTCAATAATCCTGGCTTCGCACTTCCACCAACAAAGCCATGCCAGAGTGATCACATCTATAGTGCTACGTATACTGTCAAGCATAAAAGAGAATTTTAACTTTACACTGTCGGCATTGACACCACTATTTGTTCATCTGTCCATTCTGTTCAAATTCTCAATGTCTGAAACCTTATTTTTATATTAGACCAAATTTTTTGAAACTTGAACAGTGGCTTTCAATGGGAAATATTATATACAGGTAAAATAGCAAGAATTGTATCTTGAAATCTTTGTGGAACAACGATATTCATTATAATTCTCAGATTATAGATTGATGGAACATATTACTCTTTAAATGTCTTACATAATTTTGCTCTTAACAATGACAGACAAATTCTTTAGTTTTATATGTGTCTCTATATTCGTACATAAGACACAGTGTATGATCTTTTATGTTTAAAATACACTTATATTTTAATTTAAATGTATGGACCTTGCAGTCTGAAATAAAGAATTCTTATCTTACCTTACCAAATTCATGAAAATTACAATGAATAAATTTGCACAATTAATACTTCAGTAAAAGTGGTATCATACGAATCTAGAGACAGTTTTTCCCTACAGGCCATTTATTTGAGTTTATCTTGTAATCAGTCCATTAGATACACTTTTTGTGATATGCAACTACCTACAAATATGTTCGACTATGAAAGTGTGTAACCATCTTTGTAGTGAGTTGTGATGGGTGTTGCTAGATAGAAAACTTGCCATAATATTTACGTTTAATTTTTTGTTACCTCATTAAACAAACAGTATTTGATTATTCTTCAGTAAGAATTTGCTACCTATCTGTCATAGTAGTGAACACTCTGACTGAAAGATTGTAGAATTTGACAATTAGAAATATTGATGAATGATAAGATTCTGTCAATTCTTGTTTCCGAATACATGTACTACATATACATGTTTTCTGTTTGCATCCTTAAAATGCTTCATATTCAACATATTCGAAACACAATTTGTCACTGCTTATAAATTATTTGTTTCTCCTACACTACCTACATATGACCTGAGATTTAAATCATCATAATTGTCAAGTATACAGTTGTATATTGTACTGATTGCATAAGGGGCCGACCATTTAATTAGGGGTGGGGGGCTGGGATTTTCTTTCCAACCAGGATATTATTTTTCTTTTATCTCAAAATAATTTTTGTACAAAGTAATATAATGAATTGAATTAGTTTGGGGGTTTTTTTTCCGCAAATCAGAAGAAAGAGGCACCTCCCTGAAAATTAAATGGTCGGTCCCTATGAGTAAGAATACTGTAAATTATGATTGTCAACATTACACCAACTGACAAAACTTTTTCACAATATGGACACAGCATTTTGTAAGTCAATCAAAATATTATATATTAATGGGAGGGGATGGCAGTCTTCAAAGCAGTGATGAGCAAAAGTAGATCATAGTAACATTCATTTGAAAAATAGGTTACAGTGACCTACATTTGAAATGACAAAGTATTTCTCCTGAATGTGCATCCACATACAAAGTTTTGGTTGACAACAGTTAATAGGATCAAAGATACGAATAGATCTGAAAATACAAAAGTTACTAAAGCTTGAAAAGTAGATCATAGTAACATGACTGAGTGACACCTTAGGTTTCTTTACATAGAAAGTCTGATGAGTTTAGATGTAACAGATAGCTTAATGAATGAATATCTTAAAATCTATTAACTTTGTGTAACAAATGAAAATATATCCCCTCACGTCTCTGTTAACGATCCTCTTTGGTCGAAATGTAAACATGGAAATGCTATCATCAAACTCATGGGTAACAGATAGAGACATGGATGGGTGGATAGACAAGGGTGACACTTCATTTCCATCCACATTTGTAATAGGTCTAATATATAATTATATTATAGATAAATATATAATTACTGTTGGTTGATTTTAATGGCACTTTGGGTATCTAACCTAGGACCCTTGGATTATGAGTCTGATGCTCTACCATAATTATAGATAAATACCAGTATATACTGATAAATCAAATACATACATACTAATTTAAACCGATAAAAAAGGTTCTGACCTTACATTAAATATGTACACTCAAAAGAGAAGAATAACAAAAGAAAAAGAAGAATAACAACAGAAAAAGAAGAATAACAAAAGAAAAAAGTTTAAATTAAACAATAAACTGCCTCTAGAACCCAACTTCCATACTGTGTCTGCATTTGTATGTTATATTAACCACATAAGAGTAAGAATACTATAAATTATGTCGTGAACATTACTCCATCTCTGGTACACTAAACATATGCACGATATGTACATTCAACACATTTTTGATCATCATAATACATAAAAGTAAGAATACTATAAATTATATTGTGAACATTACTCCAACTCTGGTACACTAAACATATGCACGATACGTACAGTCCACACATATTTGATTATCATAATTTATAAAACAAACAAATGGTTCCTAATTTTCCATAGCAGCTATTAGTAAGGGATCATCCATAAAGGACGTCCGCAAAGATGGGGGGAGGGGGTGTGTTCAAATGCGGACAACTTCGGACAAGGGGGGAGGAGGGGTAAAGGACCTTGCGGACGTCTGCAAGCTAGTATTTTTTGTTATGATATTCTGTGTTGAACAGCTGCTTTAGGCCTACTGCGTGTATTCCAGTATGTTTTGCGGACGTCCTTTATGGGTGATCCCTAAGTATAAATTATTTGTTAATTTCAATTTGTACGATTCGTGCCACAGAATATATATGAATGGGTTGGCATTAATACATAGGTCTGGCTCCCAGTGCCTGAGGTTGATTACATGGCCCACATTTCGGCCCTGCGGACCTGAGCGAGTATACAAATAGCCAAGTAAGATGCACCATGCCAGACCATAGAGCAGCGTATAATGCTAGATGGGGACATCCGCAGCCCGGGCGGGAGAGGGGGTAAGCCACATGCAGACAAAAGCGGACAAGGGGAGAGGGGGGGGGAGGAAAACAGGTATTATCTGCGGACGTCCTTTATGGACAACCCCTAATGACAAATATTCAGTCATGACAAAAACAAATTTCTTGAAATCTTAATAACCTTTACAACTCCGTCATTTGGTGACAGCTGATGCATATTAGGCTGGCAATCTTTCATCATCTAACTCAACATCTGTTAAGACTGTGTACTATATGCACAAGTTATAAACCTTGACCTAAATAAAGCATGCATTTAATACATGAATCATACCCACTTTGGGTGCGAAAAAGATAGGTAAACAGGAATTTTGTACTTGAAATATAGGAAAATTATAGAATGCAAATTGAACATATTTCCAATGTGAAAAAGGAAAATACATACCACAAAAGCAACAAAAGACAACTGACTGCTCTGCCCCTTGCATCTGTCCACCATGCCTCCCATTTACTACAAACAATGCATACAATTTCAAAATACTTTCTTTTGTACTAACAGAGATTTATAGATATTCAAAATTTGCCAGGTTACACAGAACTGAACAAAATCTTGGCATAGTTCACCCCCCCCCCAAAAAAAAAAAATACAGGTTGAAAGTATGTAAAATATATGAATGTCTGGACAATAATATAAAATATAGAACTTTCATAGGATCCTATGTTTTTTTATATAGAAATTATAGGA
The DNA here is from genome assembly GCA_029931535.1 of Margaritifera margaritifera. Taxonomy (NCBI): domain Eukaryota; kingdom Metazoa; phylum Mollusca; class Bivalvia; order Unionida; family Margaritiferidae; genus Margaritifera; species Margaritifera margaritifera. Next base: position 3,138,393 of record JAQPZY010001577.1, read on the forward strand.
CAAATATGCTAATTCCATTCTAAAACAGAAAAATGGGGGAGGGGATTTTTTAATTATACAGGGGATTTCATGAAGATATAATTCTAGGCTTGCCAAAGTAATGAGCTATTTTCACACATGTGGTTGACTTTTTATGCTTGTTTTTGTTTAGAAATTAATATGATTCCTACAATCGCACATTCTAGAATAGACCCTGAATATGATCAATGTAAATATATAAATATATCAATGTAAATATATACACAACTTGTTACAAATTTCAACACTTTTCATCATTGGAACTGATATAAACAAAGAATGTTGCCACTAGTAATGAAGAAGCAGTCCGAAATATGACAAAAACATATTTTCTGAGGATTTTGTGGAATCTCTGCCTCAATAACCTTAAGGATTGCACCATCTGGTAATAGCTGATGCATGTTGTGTTGGCTATTGACCAAGTAGATGTTATCTTCAGCATCTAACCCAACACCCCTTGGACCATTAAGGTCATTTCTCTTGTAAGTGAAAATTGGCTCTCCTTCAAGATCAAAGCAAAATAGTGTATCATATAAATAGCAGGACATATAGATATGTGTTCTTGAATCATTCATAGAAAGATAGGTGTCACTTCCTCCTTCTTCATCCATCTTATGGTAGGACAGTTCCTCTCCAGATGTGCTGATAATACTCCAGTAGTACTTATCTGTGTCAGTCCCCCCTGACACAATGATCCGATCTTTGTCCAATGTGACTACTCCACAACACTTGAACCGGGTGGTAATACTCCTGGTTGGTTTGATTTCCTGTACCACACTTAGAAACTGAAGCTTCTTTTGGCCTGGAACAGACACTACAACTTCTGCATCGCTAACCAGGCTTACATCCCACAGATTGTATTTCTCTGTCAAATGGAATGTGTAGTGTGAAACATGTTCAAAATTACTATCATACAGGCAACATCTGTTATTATGTCGGTCAACCAGCATCACATTACCTCCGGGGACATACGTTGCTCCAATGTACCATGGATCATCTCCAGCTAAAGGACACTGAACATTCACTTCACCGGTCTTCACTATTTGACATTCCTTGAGAGGTTTCACACACTTCTTCTCTGCCTTCCCTCTTACTGGCATTGCTTCCTTCCTCCTGATAATCTTTAATTTAGCTGCATCATCTGCATTGAAAGAAAGTAACTCTTTCAGGTATGTATGAAGCTCCAGACCCAGATCAACTGACTCCACATCCTGAAACTTGCTGGCCACTTGCTCTTTGTAGTTCTTCAACTGTCCATCTGATCTCGTCAGGGTGAGAAAGAGTTGGGTGTCTGAACCATGTTGACTGACTAACTCAAGCATTCTGCAGGAACTTCTAATGGCAGCTGCCATTGAGAGACACCGATGACTGTTGTCTGCTTTCTTTGAATCTGCTTCTTTGTAAACCAGAGTTGTTTCTACATCAACCATCTGTTCCAGTTTATCCAATAAGCCATTTAAATGGATTCTCAGAGCATTGATTTCTTGCTTGAGCTCATTTCCTTTGGTGTGTACTTTTGCTACATTTGTCTGATCAGCCTGTGTGATCTTATGCAAATGAGCCCCTAACGTTTTCATTTCATCAATAGACTGTTCAGGAGATCTCATAGCTTGTGCAATCATCTGTTTAGCCTCAAGTTTTAGGTCATGCACTTTGGAACACGTTCTATGTTCCTGAAGAAAACAGCTAACACAACATTCAGCTTTGTGGTCTTCACAATAGAATTTTATTTCCTCTCCATCATGTTCTACACAGGTGAAAATATCCAAAAGTTTCATTATCTCTTGAGGATTCTGGATCATTTGATCCTTAGATTCGAATATGTGTCCCTTAGTCGCTTTTAAATTTACGTGATATTTTGTACACTGGGTACAGAAACCTTCTTTGCAGGTTACGCAAAAATTGGTCATCGGTTCAAATCTTCCGTCAAGCTGACACATACAGCACAGATATTCCACTTTGGATTCCCCTTGTGATAACATTGCAATGAGCAATGGACTTTGTTTGAACGTGGCTGCCCATTCTTTGGTTGATTTCTCTGCGAAAGGAGGTTTTACCTCTTGTCTGCAGAAAGGACATAAAAACTGTTTTATTTTCTCTTTCTCTAGGTTTAAACCCACGATGTAATCACTCAAGCAGTGCTGGCAAAAAGTGTGCATGCACGGCAATGTTCGAGGATTCTTATATTCTCTCAGACATATCAAACAGTTTATATCCCCAACGACTTCATCATAATCATATACTTTTGCTTTCGCCATCTAAAAATGTTTCAAAGAATAGCATGCTGAATCCAGGCAACTGCATCCGCAATCGTAGCTCCTCCCTCCCATGACAATCGGAATAGCTCGTGGTTTGTCCTCCATCATTGTCGGAACGGCACAAAAGGTGTCCTAATAAAAACCGCAAAGACGGGCAAAGACGCGCAAAGACAGATCAAACACATGGCACAGACGGCACATAGACATCTTAAAATGACAGTAGTGGAAAATACTGAATGTTGATTCTAATTTTATAAAAACAGAAATGTTTCTATTGTCCATATGTCCTTCGAATTTTTTAAATTTTTTTTTAATGTCTGTTTGCAATCACAGTTGTATTGAATTATTGTAAATATTCCAAAGTGTCTTTTGTCAATAAAAATTTGAATCTTCTTATCATTATTTGTAACATATTTTATCTCATTTAATAATGATGCGGTAAATTCTGTGGGGAGTTTGTATTATTAATATACATGTGGTAAGTACTGGGAAAAGAGAAGTGCGCAAAGACATTTTAAAACTTTACTTAATTGAAAATTTCCTGTTATTTGTACATGTTTCATCTAAAGAAATATAAGAAATATGTATATAATCTATGTGTTCATAGTTTTATAGTTTGTGTACACCGCAAAGACGGGTAAAGACAGGCCAAAGACATGCAAAGACGGGCAAAGACACACAAAAAGAGTTCAAAAAGTTCTTGGAAAGTATTTTACTATGCTATTTTCTTTAGTACAGTTTGTTAAGCATTTGCTACACATTTGTCTGTATGGAGCAGCACAGATGTATACCCGGGACTTGGGGCGTGGACCCTGCTTTTTAAGTCCCATAATTTCGAATTTTGTGTAAGCTAATTGCATACTTGTGAATTTTTCGTCAAAAGTGTCCAAAACATAAGTATTTAAATTATTGGGTTTTTTTAAAATTAAAATGTTAACATATCAATGTACTGAATTAAATGTATAAAATATCGTTGAAAATGTGCATCGTTTACAAGGAATTTAATTATTACCTATTGTTTTAACATGTATTAAATTTTATATTAGTATTGATATTATACTTTAGATTTCCCAATACATATTATTTAAATATTAATTTTTAAAAATCCACAATTTAAGACGTGTAAGTATAAAGATATGATACATTGATAACTTGATGCAAAATGATGGAAATACAAATGCAAATCTCTAATGGAACATTAAAAGTGAAAAAATGACATAGTACATATACCAAAAATGTAGATGTATGAGTACAAATATATAAGTAAAGCCCTATAGTAAGTTCATTATTTCATTGGTTTTATTCCCTGTACAAGTTTATTGTAGAGCTGAAATTAAGAAACTTGTATATTTGTACACAATCAATATTTCCATATTTCACTTTTTCTCTATCTCTTTAGTCTTTTGAACAAAAATTAATGTTGCTTTATTTTTATTATTTTTATTTATTTTATTATTTGTTTTAACATTTATAGAAAATAAAATGAGAAAAGATAAAAAAGATTAAGATCTCATATATTTTTTCATTTTCTTTTCTTTGTATCTAAGTACAATATGTATATACAAGGTATATACAAACCAGTTCACAAATGTGTGCTGCGCCGTCCGAAACTGAGCTCATTTTTTGGAGTTCACCTCGTGCCCTTGCAACGAGTCTTCTGATTAGGCTTTCTCGCAAGGGATAGAGGCCTTGGTAATGTGAAGGCCCCATCTGAAGATGTTACAGTTATAGAGCACAAATTAATGAATGTCTGATCGCGATTATCAAAGAATTTCGAAGTTTGTAAATGATTAGTATTTGATCATCTCCTTTGCCGAAGTAAGTAGCAAAGGAATATCGAACTTTTAACGTTATTAGTATTGATCAATTGTTTAGCCGACTTAATTTGACAGCCTCACTCCTTTAATCATTTTATATTAAACTATGGCTATCCTGAGGTGTGAATACCTGTATACAATTAATTGGATAATTATCTGTTTCATGTATTGGTTCATTACCGAGAAGTTTGAACTGTCCTTGTACTGCCGTTAACGTTAACTGTGTTAAAGGTAGCGCGTGTCTACTCTGCAACTTGTGATTGTAACACGCGTTGACACCTATTAATCGGATTACAGTAGCACTTCACTACCATGTACCGTACCTTTGTACGTACAGTATTGTAAGTTTATAAACGTCTCTGTCCTTGTACTGCCGCTATGTTAATTGAGTTAAATAGATATTAAAGAAAGAACAATTAACACATAGACAAAGCAAACATTTCTAATTCTTATATATTTATTTATATAAATTTTGTATCAACAGTAAATATTTTCCAATATTGTAAGCATTTGCCCTGTCTTTGCCCGTCTTTGCGTGTCTTTGCCCGTCTTTGTGTGTCTTATTCCTTCTCTCAACACTTACCGTAATTACATATTTTTAGAAATGTACCTGAGGACATTTCGTGGTCAATAAGAAAAATAGAGAGAGTAGAAGTAACAATGAAAGTTGAAGAAAATTCAACTTCCATATATGAAAATATTTAATTATTTAAAGAAAAGGACGGTCCAACACATAGATAAAGCAAACATTTCTAATTATTATATATTTATTTATATACATTTTGTATCAACATTCAGTATTTTACACTATTGTCATTTTTAAATGTCTATATGCCGTCTTTGCTATGTTTTTGTCCGTCTTTGCCCTGTCTTTGCCCGTCTTTGTGTGTCTTATTCCTTTTCTCAACACTTACCGTAATTAAATAATTTTATAAATTTACACGAGGACATTTCATGGTCAATAAGAAAAAGATAGAGTAGAAGTAACTTCCATATGTCAAAATATTTAATTATTTAAAGAAAAGGACGGTCCAACACATAGACATAGCAAACATTTCTAATTCTTATATATTTATTTTTATAAATTTTGTATCAACATTCAGTATTTTACACTATTGTCATTTTAAAATGTCTTTGCGATGTCTTTGCCCGTCTTTGCGCATCTTTGCCCGTCTTTGCGCGTCTTTCTCCGTCTTTGCCCGTCTTTGCGGTGTTTGGTAGGACCGCACAAAAGTATTCCGATTGCGTCTGACATTTAGTCTGGTTCCCTGTACAGTGGGTAGAGTGACATAAATATCCGCTAGCGGTTGCTTGTGCTCAAAAACGGCCTCAGTGAGAACCTGTACTCCACACGTGCGCGCTTTGCCTCTGTTTACCACGGATCTGATGGATTTGAGTAAAATTATGCACCACGGAAGGTTTATGTAGCTGAGAAAATTAAAAGCGCATTCAGTTAACCTCACAGTTGTCTTTGCATGATATTAATTTAACTTTCCCGAGTATAACATTCGCTTTCTGTATATAGTAAAACACAACCCCTCTATTCTATAGTTTTAAAATTTAAAGCATACCTTCACATTCGCTAATCATGTCCCGGAAAGTCATGGTCGTAATTACAAGAAAAACCTCTTAATAAAATTTGAACATACTTCTTGAATTTGAACAACGAAAAAAATAAAAATAAAACGATGATTGATAAAACATATATTTAGTAATATGACGTCACTGGCCCATTTATTATTCATACTATGAGCCAGGGATGTCCAACCTTTTCGCGTGATGTGCCACATTGCAATTTTTATTATTTTTTTTAATTTTTTTTATTTTTTTGCACTCACAGGACCGGTGAGCAAATTTCAGAAAGATAAGGCATTAGAAGGCACAAGATAAGGCACAAATTATGAAAGGTTGGCGGTCCAGATAGAAACTTTTCGCGGGCCGGATTCTGGTCCGCGGGCCGTATGTTGGACAACCCTGCTATAAGCTATACAAAACCAGAGTGACATAAGTTAAGTGCAGATTTAGATTGCCATGATACGCACATAACCTTAAGTAAACAATTAGATTAGACGGCATGGAAGAAAATTATTGTCAAACTAAGAACTGACCAAATTTGTTTCAAAGTGGTGCATACTCCTAATTATTTTACTTTCATATTAAAGGAAGTAGCATCCGATTTGCAATAATATCAGTCATATCAGATTACAGTAATATCAGTCATATCAGATTACAATAATATCAGTCATATCAGATTACAATAATATCAGTCATATAAGATTGCAATAATATCAGTCATATCAGATTACAATAATATCAGTCATATCAGATTACAATAATATCAGTCATATCAGATTACAATAATATCAGTCATATCAGATTGCAATAATATCAGTCATATAAGATTGCAATAATATCAGTCACATTAGATTGCAATAATATCAGTCATATTAGATTACAATAATATCAGTCATATCAGATTACAATAATATTAGTCATATCAGATTACAATAATATCAGTCATATTAGATTACAATAATATCAGTCATATTAGATTGCAATAATATCAGTCATATCAGATTGCAATAATATCAGTCATATCAGATTGCAATAATACCAGTCATATCAGATTGCAAGGGTAAATTTTTTTTACTTTGACATATTCGTGGAAGCAATAATTAGATCTTAACTTTGAATAAGATTGTACTGACGGAACAAGATCATGTCATCCTTTCTGCGATGCATCACAAATGGCACAGGTAAAAATCACAAGCCAGCACTAATAAGGTAAAGTAAATGTATGCAATACAATATTGTAATCCCTTTTTTTTTTTTTTTTTTTATTGAACTTACGTTTGGATTGTTGTACTTTCGTTTCCTGATAATTAATAGGTATGTATTATTTGTGTCTGTCCTTCCGTTTTGTCTGTCTGTCTGTATGCACTCATGCATGGATGGATGGATGTATATGTGGAACATAGAGAGAGAGAGAGGTACCTTTGTTTGGGTAACATTAGCAATACATCGCTCTGTGTCGTAATTTTGGTAAGTCATGTAATATTTGGAATAGTTCATCAACGGTCATATATTTGTATACATGTCAGTTTATCGGCAAGGTTACGGCAGCATCAACAATTAAAACAATTCAGTTCGATTTATATTTGTCTTTAAAGCAGAGGCCTTCGCTGTTAGGTTTTATGTCGAGTGCGGCTCAAATGATGCATCACGAAGCGATTTTTTTATTTTTTTTATTTTTTTAAATTTTTTATAACAAGTATCATTCTGCATAATGGTCCAGCTGAAAAATATATTATCCATATCTGACTCTCTTTCTGGGAAAGAGATTATCACGGTCCAACCGCCATATTGCTCATTTTTAAGGAATTCCATATGTAGCACTAAAATGTATCGCTACTGCCGGAGTCAAACATATACATACTCACCTTTGACAACACCTGCTAACAAAATAATACTCCATAACCGTCAGCATGTAAACATTTTCAAATTCGTCAGAGAAATGAGAAAACTGAAACATTACAAGGATTGGGACAGCAAAGCTGATCCGTCTATTACTACCCTCTTTAGACTCATAAACCCGCCCCCCCCCCCCCCCCCCACGAATGAAAATCCCTAAACACGCAATTTCCAACCCCATGAGGAACCTATACTGAACAAAACTGACGAGATTTCATATATAAGGCTGTGGCGATTGCGTCCCAAATATTACTTTAATGAAGAGGAAAACGGCCCACAGTGGCGAGGGTTCGAAGCGCCCGGGGCAATGTTCTTTAGTGGCGCCTCTACTTTGCCACAGAGAACAGTTTTTGTCAGTTGCCAACCTCCACCCCCCCCCCAACCCCCTCATCTACGCCCCGGTTACAGCTGCAAACTTAAAAACCAAAACAGAACAGTTTAAATCTACCTTAAGGAAAATTTGTAAGTGAGTCAAATCCCCCCCCCTCCCTTACTGCATAATAATACACTTGAATATGAATAATACATTATATATTGCACTTGTTGTACGCAAAACGAAGCTACCTACAAACCCATCTAAAGAACTCTTTAAGACTCATATTAGTTACATTTTGTATTAAGAATTTGTTGAAATCTCAACTGCATATCACCGCGACAACGTGTAAAAAAAAAAAAAAAAAAAAAAAAAGCCAACAACAACAAAAACGCGAAGCAGGAAATAAACACGATCAAATCAAAATATTGGATCAATTGGATACAACATTTCTTATTTCAAATAAAATACAAACATATTTCATAAAGTGTACAGGAATAATGATTTTGTAAGATGGTATACCGCAAATTTTGACCTAAAATTGAAATACTAGTTTACTTCTTATTACTAGGGGTGAAACGATTAATCGATATATCGATGTATCGATACTTTTTCTATATCGATACACATATCGATGCAAGAGGGGAAGAATCGATACAAAACGATACTTATTCTATGCAAGTTACTTTAATCTTCAGCAGTCGTCAATAATTATTAGTCATTTGCCTTTTCATTCTTTAAATTGAGAATTCATATGAGACAGCCGTAGCAAGTACATGCACTCATTTCTGTCAGTAAAAAAATAAAAGCAATTGACAACACCCACTCGCCTTCTACAAATTAACACAAGGTGACTAACTCACGTGGTTCGAAATCTGCCCTCTTCTCCCGCCCAAATTCCATGCTAATTAGTTTATCTCGTCTGCATCTTCAGCCACTGATAACATATATCAACGGAAAGAAGACATTGCAGATTTCTTCCCTATGTATGATTTAAGTACTTTACTGATCATTTAATAACCACTTTTACGCGAAATTTATCTGTTGCATCGTATCTTGTCTACTTGGATCGAACTGAAGGCTACATCCGGTGTGTCACGCAGTGTTACATGCACTTCTGATTAGTGGTTATTGTTTGTTAAAGTCCAGGGTAAAACAATAACGACCAATAATAACTAACTGTAGCGTATTCACTGCGTGACATACCGGAAATATTGGCATCCAGACTCTATCCAAATAGACACAAAGCAGCATAGAAACTTCACACAAAAGTGACTCTTAAATAATATGTGTAAAGATGTGTAAAGTACTTAAATCGTACATGGGGAATGAGTTTGGAATATCTCCTTTTACGTTGATATAGGTAATTAGCGACCGAACCTGCCGATGGGATAAAAAAAAATAAATAAATAAATAAATAAAAAAAAGCACAGAATCGGCAAGGGTGCAGATCCAAACCGCACGAGTTATAGCCAAATCGTCAGTTTGTAGAAAGGGAGTGGGTGTTATCAATAATTTCCTTTTTCACTGACAGAAACAAATGTCTGTGGCCGCGGCAGTTGATTTGCATCTGCAGGAAGTACAATGTGAAGGATTTCGCTATTAGTCATCTCCGCTCCCACACTCGGACTTGTTCTAGATAAGAATTTCCTTGCACAAGAAAATTGCACTGTTTCTTCTGTTTTGAAGATAACACCGTAATCTCGTCAAAATTTAAGTGAAGACATGAAACTGGCAATAAGATGCTTTAAAAACATTCATTCAATGTAAAACAAAGGGCGTGGTGACGAGGATGAGTCATGCATATGATCGAATGGAGCAGCCTGAAATGGCCTAAAAGGGTGAATAGAAATCACTAACAGCTAGTCTGTTTAGAAGTATTTTTTTTAAAATAATCTTGTCAAGGATGAGAATGATATATGAACAGATGATAAGTCTATGTTTGTTTGTAATCTGCATACTGGAAATACACCCAATATGTCAACACAAAAAATGGCACCACCCTACCACTGACAGACATTCTAAAGATGAAAAGACCATCAAGTTGATATGTTTATCGATAATGTATCGTATCGTAGGCTGTGTATCGATATACAATTATATATTCTTGACACCACTGTAAATTGCGAGTGCGTAATGTGGAGATAAAGTATGTCATCTCTTCAATCAAATATTTACCATATGGCCAATCTTACGAAACTGTTCAGTGCTACCTTAAAATGTATCAAGTCTTACCTCTCTAAGACTATTCTTTTAAAAGAGACATAGCATTCTTTTTCAAAACAAACTTTTTCTTGTGTAATATTTTTGTCTTATTGCTATGAAAGGATAATTTTATTTTACGTAGTGAACTTTGCAAATAACGATTTTATATAATTTCTTTTGAAAACAAATGTTCAATCTACTGCTGTAGTCTGTTGCGAGGCTTTCCTATACCTATTTAGGACTCATTTGATAATGAAGCATATGAATAAACTGTGAAATCGCCAAATATAAACGTGTATTCCGTATATTCAATCCGAATAAAGAATGCCTAAAAACAAGATGGACGCACTAGGTCTTCCAAATCTAAGCATCATCATCTCTTTCCGTTGTGAAATGAATAACTTCTTTCTCTACCATATACATATCTCGTTCTCTCAGGCGGCACGTGACTGTTACGACCTTTCCGCCATATTCTCGTTTAAAGGGAATTCCATATTAATTTATTCCACCACGATTTACTCATTTTATGTACACTTGTTGTACAGGAATAACTACTTTATATTTTTAGTTGATCCTGACCTTGGATATTTTTATTCTGAGGAGGGAAACCATATACATATTATGGATCTTATCAAGTACACTTTCAAAGTCTGTTTCTCAGGGTTTCTCAGCAGAAACATTGTTTAATTTTTGCAAGAACACTCTGTTCCATTTGTATTAATGTTTGTCTGAGTAGGGACAAAGTTGGTTCTGACATACCTATAAATAGTGGTGTCCTGAGCTGGGACACGTCCATAAATTTCTTTCTAGCTTGATTCTGCTATACGAAATAGGTGGTTCTTTAAAAATAAAGATCATTAAGTATATATATCAAACTTTGCTTCTGAGCAGGGACATAATTGGTCATGGGCAGGTTCATAATTGGTTGTGGGGAGGGACATAATTGGTTATGGGCAGGGACATAATTGATTATGGGGAGGGACATAATTGGTTATGGGGAGGGACATAATTGGTTATGGGCAGGGACATAATTGGTTATGGGCAGGGACATAATTGGTTATGGGCAGGTTCATAATTGGTTATGGGGAGGGACACAATTGGTTATGGGGAGGGACATAATTGATTATGGGGAGGGACATAATTGGTTATGGGCAGGGACATAATTGGTTATGGGCAGGTTCATAATTGATTATGGGGAGGGACATAATTGGTTATGAGCAGGGACATCATTGGTTTTGGGCAGGTTCATAATTGGTTATGAGGAGGGACATAGTTGGTTATGGGTAGGGACATAATTGGTTATGGGGAGGGACATAATTGGTTATGGGCAGGTTCATAATTGGTTATGGGCAGGGACATAATTGGTTATGAGCAGGGACATAATTGGTTATAGGCAAGTTCATAATTGGTTATGGGGAGGGACATAATTGGTTATGGGCAGGGACATAAATCCAGGGCGATTTAATAGGTTCCCTCTAAGTTCAGACACACTATCATGTTGATTAGGTAAACGATTCGCTCTTAATTGGGACATAGCTGGCTCTTTGGAGGTTCATACTCTAATCTGAACGATTGGTTCTGGGCTGGGACACGATCTCATCCATATAAATATATTAGTTCTGAGCGAGAACACTTAATAAAATCTCATCACAACTCTATTTATCAGCAATAAACTTGTTAAATATTTTGCAAAAGCAATCGGTTTCGTCTGTTTTTATATTTGGTTCTGAGCAGCGACAAAGATAGTTCTGAGCTGGTACATACATATACGACTGATAAATAATCGGGTTCTGAACGGAAACGCGCTCAAAAAATCTTTTTCTAAGCTGGGTTCTGATGGTAGACATAGGTGGTCTTTTGCAGATACACGTCTTTGAGTCTTTTTTAAACTTTGGCTCTGAGCAGGGACATACATGTAATTGTTTCTGGGGAAGAACATAAACCTTTGGCGTATTAATAGGTTCCCTCAAAGTCCGGGCACACTCTAATGCTGTTTTTTTGTTTGTTTGTTTGTTTGTTTGTTTTTTTAAAGCGTCGAGCCGATTGAAAACATAGCCTTTTTTCTTGGGGGAAGGGGGTGTCTATTTTGAAATGTAATGGAAAATGTGCAAATACGGCACGTGGTTAGTGTGGTTCTGAGCGTGGATACGAGAGTGTATATGTATTCGTTCTGAGCGAGAACACTTAATATAGTTTTATTAAAAGCCTGTTTCTCTGCAAAAAGATTGTTACATTTGTGCAAGGACAATATGTTCCTTCTTTCAGTTCTTGGTTCTGAGCAGAGACACAGATGGATCTCCGCGGAGACATACATACACGACTGTAAATAGTCGGGTTCCGAGCGGGGACACACTCATACATCTCTTTCTAAACTTGCACTTGACCTATGACATCATTGGTTCTTTCCAGGTTAACGTCTTTAAATCTATTTTATACTTTAGTTCTGACCAGAGAAATAATTGTTTCTAGGTAGGGACTTATACATTAAGGCATTTTATTAGGTTAACTCTAAGTTGGGACACACTCTGTTCTATTTTCATTTTTTTAAGCCTCGCCCTGATTTTGTACATAGATAGTTACCGAGAAGTTGCGAATGGATCGAACTATTTTTTCATTCGTAACTTCTCTGTCAATCCTACAATTAATCCAATCGTAGAAATAGCTGAGGCAGTCGAAACAGATTGCGGGGGGTGGGGGGGGGGAGAGAGTTCTGGGAAATTGTTGGCGAAAAAAGTTATGATTTTTCTGTAAATTACTGCGCCGACATACATCCGAGGAATATTTTTGTCTCGTAGAAATAGCTGAGGACGTTACAGATAAAAGACTTAAAGTCTTTTTTAAACTTTGGTTCTGAGCAGGGTCATAATTAGGCTCGGACATAAATCTAGGGCCTTTTCATAGGTCCACACGAAGTTTAGACACACTGTCAAGCTAATTTTGTTAAAGCTTCGCTCTGATTGAGGACATAGCTGGCTATTTTACAAGTACATATCCCAGTGTCCGTTTACAAGTTTGGTATGAAAGGGGACATGATCATAAGGTATGTGAACAGTGTGGTTTTGGGCGGAATCATAACTGTATCCATATAAATATATTGATTATGAGCAAGAACACTTAAAAAGTCTGACTAAAAGCAAGTCAGTTTCTCGATAGAAACATTGTTCCAGTTTTGCAAGAACACTCTGTTCCGTCTGTTTTAACGCTTGGTCACGTGCAGAGACAAAGTTGGTTCGACGCTGGAACATACATATAAAAGACGCCGACAAATATTTGTCTAATCTTGGTTCTGATGTAGGATACGAGTGATTTTGTGGATATAAACGCCCTTAAGTCTATTTTAAACTTTGGTTCTGAGCAAAGACGTAATTAGTTTCGGGCAAGAACACAGTCGGAACGTTCTCGGCTATTTCTGCGAGACAAAAATATACCTCAAATGTATGTCGGCGCAGTAATGTACAGAAAAATCATACATTTTATTCGCCTGAATTGTCTCCGGAAAAAAAGACACCACAATCTATTCGGACCACCTCGGCTATTTATACAATTGGATTGACCGTAGGATTGACCGAGAAGTTCGATGCATTCGCAAATCCTCGGTCAATCTTTGTTACTTAAATAACCGAGGTGGTTCGAATTGGCAGCTCCCGACATACATTCGAGGGATGGTCCGTTGCGAATGGGCAAGGACATAAACATTGCGCATTTTAATAGGTTTGCTCAAAGTTCCGGAACGCTCGAATACGGTTTTTTTTTTTAAGTTTCGCGCCGATCGGGGACGTAGCTTGTTTTTTGCTGGTACACACCCTTATGTTTGCTTCAGATGCTGGTTCTGAGCAGGGACATAAGAGTGTGAATTGTGTTTTTCCTTGCAGGGACACGCTCATAATCACTAAGTCTACTTTACATTTTGGTTCTGACCAGGGTCATAATTGGTTCTGGGCAGGGACGTAAACCTTTGCTGCGTTTAATTAGGTTCCCTATAAGTTCAGACTAAAGCTCGTGCTGTTTTTGTTACAACTTCACTCCACTCAAATTTGGGATATAGCTGGTTCTTTGCAAGTACATAGCCTCGAGGGTATTTTAAAGATTGGTTCTGAGTGGGGACAATAAATAATGCGTGTGAATAGAGTTGTACCAAACGGGGCCACGACCTTATCCATATAAATATATTAATTCTGAGCTAGAACACTTAATACAGTCTCATTAAAAGTCTTATTCTAAGTAATAAGATTGTTGCATTTTGCAAGAAAAATCTGTTCCGTCTTTTTTAACGTTTGCTTCTAAGCAGGGACAAAGTTGATATTCAGCGAAGATATACGTATACAACGGAAATGTAGTCTAGTCCGGAACGGGGACACTCTGATAAGGTGGCAGGGGACAGTTTCGTAAATTGGCCCCTGTCAAATTTCTTAATTTAAAGCTATGATGTGACTTTTTGAGCTATTATTGTTTAATAATTAAAGATATGGATATATTTGTGAATTAGTTGTTTCGGGCTTGTGTTGTTCTTTAAATTGATGTGAGGCATGTACACCTGCCATAGTCAGTTCACAGTATGTAGACAGTGAAATACCAATAGTTGGCTAGGAAGCAGAGCTAGCCACCCATAGTCGTAAACATGTGGATTCAAGGCAAGAAGAATATCTCAAAAACGGCTTGGATGACAACTATTTTGAAATGCATCAAGCTGTATAGCGCACAATGTTTTGCGGAAAAATCACCTAGGAAAAGGACTTGTGTTTGCACTGTGAGCATCACTTGGTGTCCAAAATGACCTTCGGACGTGAAAAATGCAGGTATAAATTTGGGGTTGGGGTGCATAAACTTCTTTTGCTATGAACTGCCATTGACTTGTCAGGTCAAGTGAATACTATTTTTATGCTTTGTTTTAATATAGCTATCCAAAAATATGAACCTTTTTGACCTCACTTGTGTATTTTATTTTTTATGATTTTTTATATTAGACTAGTGGATGCGGCATTAAATTTGTGCATAAAAACTGTCCCTTGCACCCTAAATCTCTTTCTAAGCTTTGTTCTGTTCTAGAACATAGGGAGGTTCTTTCCAGATAAATGTCTTTAAGTCTGTTTTAAACGTTGGTTCTGAGCCGGGGCATAATTGGTTCTGGCCAGGTACGTAAACGTGGGGCGTTGTAATAGGTGTACTCTACATACATGTGACAGAACTAGGATATCAAACCAGTAGATTTGCAAATTTTTTGTAGATTTTTTGTAATAGGTGGACTCTATGTTCAGACACACTATAATGCTGATTTGTTTAAAAGCTTCGAACTGATCAGGAGCATAGTGGGTCATTTCCATGTACATGCCATAGTGTATGTTTATAATGTTGATTCTGAACGGGAATTTAGCAGTGTGAATTGTGTGCCTCTGTGCGGAGGCACGCTAGTGAACCTTTTTAAGACTATTGTGGACATTGGTTCTGGTAAGGGATATAATTTGTTCTGGGTCAGAACGTACAAGTAGTATAGGGGGCGATATACAGACAGATGGGACCATACACGGACACTGGGAATTAACATTACGGCCGCCATTTTGAAATGGGACTGTATATGACAATGGAAATGTAACATTAGCCCATAGGTTTAACATTATGGGACTGTATACGGATAAGGGGAAATGTAATGTTAAAAATATCCATAGGATTAACATTATGGAACCGTATATCAACAAAGGGGAAATGTAATGTTAAAACTACACCTAATAATCAACACACCGTTCGACTGACCAACACCCACTCATCTTCGGACCAACACCTACACCTGCTAACCAACACGCCGTCTGACTGACCCACATCCAGTCATCTACTGACCAGCACATACACTTACTCACACAAAGGGTAGGATGTAAAAGAAGGGGGATGAAATAGAAATGAAACCCCTTATAAACAAAGTTAAAATTTCCCATACTACCCCTATCCCCCTATAACTTCCCTACCATCCCCTTATAAACGAAACTACCAGCCCACACCACCCTTGTAATTCCAATAACCCTAGCAGTGAAGTGTAAGGAGAGAAAATGGTAGGAATATGTACACTATACATACACATACTTATATACTGTCACACACAAGGGTAGGAGTGCTCACACACAAACATACTATCATACTATCACACACAAGGGTGGGAGTGCTCACACACAAACATACTTATATACTATCACACACAAGGGTAGGAGTGCTCACACACAAACGTACTTATATACTATCACACACAAGGGTAGGAGTGCTCACACACAAACATACTATCATACTATCACACACAAGGGTAGGAGTGCTCACACACAAACATACTATCATACTATCACACACAAGACATAAGAGTGGAGAGGGGGTTTAAGTTTTAGTTGGGAAAGACAAAACATGGACAAAGACATACGCACATAAAACCATGATTTGTGGCAATCATTTGAGCAGTATCTCTGTTTCTGAGAGAACTGGGTGGCATTGAAAATGGCCATTAAGGAGGTTAACCAAAGATGGTTAACACTGGTTGCACTGCTCCACTGTTCTTCCTCGCAAACCTCTCCGTACTGCCCGTCCATAGACTAATACTCTTTTGAGGCACCCTTGCCTTTTAATGTACACTGTACTGGGATGCAAAGTTTAGTTTTTTCATTTAAAAATTTGTGGCGATTTGATTCATTCATTAAATATAAACGGGTATGATAAAGCCACTGATGTATTTTTCCTGCTATCTATTGATTGCATATATAATTAAGTGTAGTGAACCAGTCAGCTGTTATTGCACCCTATTGCAGTTCCTTAAAAAATCATTATTATGTTTCTTTGATATTTTTTTAAATGAAAATGTGCTAAACAGTGAAGGATCCTACTTGCATTCAACAGAAATCAAAGCCTAAACAGAAAATAAACTGTTTATTTAGGGAAGCCTCTGGGTTTTTGAGTAGGATGACAAAGTAAACGTGTGTGATTCGGCTGGTTCCAGAAAGGCCACATGCACTAAAAATTCCAGTCATTTCATTAAAATGTAAATATACCCAGAAATTGCTGCATGACCTATGCTTATTTAGGATAGGGTGTGTCCAAGTTATTGCCTTACATAAGTAAAATAGTTTGGGTGCATCTGAATTTATAACTAATACACTGCATTCATAAGAAATGTAGAAAAAAATGAAGGACGTATATAAGGAACTTAATTATCTTTTTCTATCTGCCTCTGCCACTCTTCACACACACACACACACACACTTGAGATGACCTTTTCACCCAGAAAGAAAGATGCACTTATTTATATTCCTCTCTCACTCTCTCTTTCTTTATTTCTGCCTCCACCTCTCTCTTCACACACACGCGCGCACGAGCACACAAGCACGCACGCGTGAAATCACAGATTGCATGTTAATATTTGGTGTGTACGAATGCCAACAGGGCGATGTGGAATCTCGCAAAAGGATAAATTCACGGATTGAAACATTTCATATAATAGTAATAATAATAATAATAATAATAATAAATAATAATAATAATAATAATAATAATAATAATAATAATAATAATAATAATAATAATAATAATAACATAAACACCATCTTCTGAAAATGTCTTTATCCTATTGTTACAAACTAGGTATATTTTCCAGAGTACTATCAAAGTCATCTAAGGATGATGATTTAGTTTCTTGCACATAAAGTAGTAGGTCTCGAAAGTGTCACACATTTTGATACGTTAGAATAGATTTTCTTATGCTAATCAGTGCAGGTGGAGATAAGAACGGATTTCCATAACTCAACGTCAGCCGTCATATTTCTCTCTGCTTTAAACTTACGTTCAAGCATGAAAGTAGGTAATATTGTAAGATATATTGTTTTCTTAAATAAAAGGTGAATGTATGTCCCAAATGGGAATTTAGATTTAGAGTCTAATAACATAATCATGTCTTGTATAACTTAACTGAGCATATACACAAATCTATATATACTTTCAAAGGCTTGAAGGGACCAACTAAATAATTATTGTTAGAGTGATTTTACAACTTCATTACACAGAGGAAATAAAACAGAACCCTCCCATTTACGCAATATTAAATACATGAACATTTCTGATTAGAGAGGAAGAGAGATTGCTTTTGCTACTTTTCTGTAATTTGTAGTTTACAATTTGGTTTAAAAAAAAAAAAATCAAATTCTTTTATTGAAGAGTTGTTCACGTTTCAGTTACTGCCACAGATCAAACTGCATTAGGCTCATCAGTCATATGGTATTGATTATTGGAACACCTCGTAGCTTTCCCCGGGAGAGGACAGGTTCTGGTGAGTTTCTCATTAAAGACAACGCTGCCGGATCCCGATCTAGAGATAGCGCCCAATGTTGGAACTTAGTTTTAAGTCGTAGAACCAGTCAGACCTACATGCTACCCTTTGTTTCCGGTCTGTCAATGGGTTGCGACACGTGAATTTCAGCATAAGAAAACTAATTAGATTTTCTAAACCACGGGTCGAGACAAAGAAAAATGGCTCATTACAACTTCAAGAAGATCACTGTGGTTCCTCCAGCTTCGGTAAATTTTTGTTACTCGTAGAATCCACACACACAAGTGTTAACAGTCAGTAGGGGCAAGTCTCGATTTTAGGGAACTGGTCGTTTTGAAGACGGCCTTCGCTCTCGTGTGAAAATGCAAGGCAGTTGGAGATAACTTTTTATGCCAGGCTCAGAGAGGTAGCACTAAACAGTTTCTTATGATTGGCTGATAACGGGTCGTTTCGCTGATTCGCCCCGAGTCATGTCATTCTGGCTCGTTTATCTTGTACTACGACGTCCTAATACTGCTGTCATGATGCATCGGAATTACCCGTATGTTAACATACACTCAAGAAGTTCACATAGCTGTCAAGCTTAACAGTTGGATACTCTCTTAAATTTCCCTTACATGTACACGTTCAAGTAATTAAATCCCATTGATACCATATCCAGATCCAATGCCTTTTTTTGTACTTTTCATTCATAAAATCATGCCGAGCACAATGTCAACAAATCATCTGAGTCACTTTTTAAGCGATGCAATTAAAATTGGTTACATGACTAAAGCTTTTTGATAGCAAATTGTTATTTAACTTGTGGGGGCTCTTTAAGGGCATATTGTCAGCTCGTGAGTTTTGTTTCATTATGGGTTCTTAGATCAGTAGTATAAAGACTAGTTAATGAACCCAGTCATCCTATCAAATTCATAAAGGTCCTTTCTATACCCGGGGCATACAAATTTAAGTTTACAGGGGTTGAGGTTAACTGCAAATATGCTAAATAATATAAGAATATAATAAATCATAATTATTGAACGGATCTACTACAACTCGGGACATACAAAGATCTTAATTAAATTTATGAATTTTGAACATTTTTATTAAATGTGTTGCCTTTACATAACATTTCCCATTGTTTGTTTTCTTTCTTTTTTCTAACTTTCAATCCAAACAACATTGTATGTCTCAATTGCAATGTTAATAGGACGTTCTCTTTAGATTGCCTCCCAACATAGGTCAACTCTAAGTACCCAGCACTTTAGCAGATTTGGCAGATATGTTGATCATAAATGAAAATCATTCACCATGCCTCACACGTTGATTACTGATGGAGTAAGATAAAAATGAAAAAGTAAGTATACTGAAACTAATTTGGCATGTTTTGTAAGTAGTAACATGGTAATAGGTTAAATCCAGTGTTTTCTTCAGGACATGAGATTTAGCATACCCTCCTTAAATCTAATGAATCCCCCTTTAAAAAGGAGCAAGGGAACAAAAAATGCATACATTCAATATGCCATGTGCGTAATGAAACCTGTAACATTCATTAATATTTCCAAAGTCCAATCTGATCATGGAAGCACTTGACTTCTATATCAACTGCCATTATCAAGTGCTTACTATATTGACTTTTTGCAGTTGAGTAATCAGCAGCTTAAATTGATTGTCTAGCAGTGTTGCACCTAGGATCCCAAGGCAGGGCTCAGAATTAGGATTTTTTTCAATAACTCACAGGATCATCAACATTAATTTGTTACTGATCCTGCCTAAATTTTACTGATCTTGCTAAAATCAAACAGAAGTCAGTTCAGTTTCTTATTCAACATTTGTATTCATTAACATTAACTCAAAACAATAAGAACTGTATTTCACCAACAAGACTCAAGAATGGTGTACACTGCACACTTTCATATTTCTCTAGATAATCAGTACAGAAAGTGCACAACATCACCGCCTCTCCTGGGTCATACTTCAGCCATTTGTGTTAATTTTCCAGGCATTACTGGTAATTTCTTAGTCTCTTCTCTTGATCATATTTGTGATTGTGCTCTCTGTCATCATTTAATTTCTGCCATTTGGTGGCAGCTGCACACCTTGCAAATACTCCCATATATTTAGAATTTTCATCGCACAATACATTGAATTTTTATCAACAATAATATAGGCCAGTAAAAAAAGGAATTTGAACTGGATATGGTATAAATGGGATTTGATCACTTACTTAAATGTGTACATGTAAGGAAAATCTAAGAATTTTTTTACCATGAATAAAGTTCTTCTTCAAATTTTATATCTTCATGGCTACATGAACTTCCTGACATTATGTTTACATACAAGTTATTCAGATGTGACACATATTGAATTAAAATGCTGAAATGCAGCAGTAATAGGCATGCCGTGGTAATTGGATGTGGCAGTACAAATATAAAAACACATTGTTCAGTATAATCTTGGATTATTCGTAGATGCAGCAGACATGACCTTTTCCAGTTGGTAAATATTAGCCTTATACCCTACACCTTTTGTTATCATCACTAATGAAATCAATGCTTGGTGGCAAAACACCCAACTAGTTCCATGTGTGTGAAAACTGTTTTGAAAATAATCACAGTAATTTACTTGATGAATGGATGAGTGGCTTAACACCTATCCAGTTGGAATGCGAGCATTTATTATACTGCATCAAGTGTAGAATGTTGGTAGATAATCAGTTAACAGCACAATCAGATCAATTAACCCGTAAAGGAAATAAGGACACATGACCACTTCTTCACTGTTATGATAGCAACCGGCAGTAATTTTCACTGCTCCAATGGATTAGTGATGGCTGGGTTATAGTGATCTGTCGGCAAAATTACTTACTGCAGGATACCGGATTAGTGTTAATTTCGAGCCTTGCAAGTGCAGGAGACACTGCGCCACCCTCCAAATTTGGGTGGGTGGGGGGTCATATAACATTTTAAAGGAACAAAGGAAATTGTAGTATTTGTAGAACATAATACAAAAAATTGCAGGAAACATGCGATCCCATGCTCAGTAGGCAAAATTGTGTCTCATTATTAAAAACATTTTACAAACTGCACTTGGCAAGGCTGTACAATAATATACATGCAATTATCAGCATTGAGAGTAATGTTGCTGGTGTTACATTTGGTTTAAATGCATATAACATAGAACCATTCCACTCTGTAACTTTGGAGCTGAGATTAAGGCATTGTACTTGATATGCTTTTACACAGGGCCGTCGGAAGTTTGTGCTTGAAGAAACGATACCACGGGTGAGCAGCACCTTTGGTGCCTCCCTCCCCCCATTAAAAATACCACAAGTTCCGCTAAATTGCGCTCCCCCCCCCCCCCCGGGCAATCACCCGCTCCTTACGATGGCCCTGATTTTACATCATGATTAGAATGTGTGTCGAGTACCACATTGGGGTCCAATTTCAAGTTCAAGTTTTCCATCACATATTCCATTCCACTCTATAATGTTAGAGCTGCTTGAGATTAAGGTATGAAATTTGGTATACTTGCACATTGTCATTAAAAGATGTTTACTATTTTAAAGTTCTGTCACACTTTCCAGTCTGGTCAATACCTTCCAGAGCTGTTAAAGATTAAGGGATCGAACTTTGCATTTATCAGAAGGTGTGTTGTGTACTACATTAGTGGTAGTGGTCTTTAAGGTCAGCATCACAGGTCAGCATCACGGGTCAGTATCACAGGTCTGTATTACAGGTCAGTATCACAGGTCAGCATCACAGGTCAGTATCACAGGTCAGTATCACAGGTCAGCATCACAGGTCAGTATCACAGGTCAGCATCACAGGTCAGTATTTAAGTTTTCCATCATACTTTCCTTTCCACGCAGTAGCTTCAGAGCCCTTTCAGCTTTAGGGATGAAAACTTGTACATTTTTATTAGGAAGTGGTTCATGTACCAAATTGGGGGTCATATATTCAAGGTCCTGGTCATGGGTCATTATACTAAATTCTTCATCACACTTTCCACTCATCCATATTTTAAGAACCATTGGAGATTAAGAGATGAAACTTGATATACTTATATCATCTTCAGCAGGTGTGTCACATACCACACTGGGGATCCTTTCTTCAAGGTCAAAGTCATGGATCACTATTTTAAGTTTTCCTTCATACTTTCCTTTCCAGTCTGTAACATTAGATCCATTTGAGATTAAGGGATGAAACTTGCTATATTTGACATGTACAGTACAGCTCACATAATTTTTCAATTCTCCATGCTTCACTGTGGGGATGGAGAGAGAGTGGAGAGGATTAAGAGAAAAAAACTCCAACAGCTCTGCACACCACGCTTTCCCTCAGAGTCGCATCCAATGACCAATGCAGAGTGGACGTGGTCTCAATAAAATGGGCGTGGTTTACTGTTTATGACCCTGCAAACATGCTCTAAAGAGATTCAGAGAGAGGGGGGGGGGTACAAATTTACCTATATTGTTATCTCATTTGGGAGCAATTTGCTTACATTTTGATACTGAAAAAAAAAACGTGCTCATTATGTTAATTAAAAACATTTGCTAGTTCTAACGAAGATAATGTATGATACATAATGCCAAATCAAATATTAGATAATATTAACATAATGATGTTGTGTCATAAACTTTATTAATACTACATTTTGCGCAATGAATCTATTGTTTTTAATACCATGTTATCAGAATCTACAGATGTATTCATGTCCTTATTTCTGTTGTAGTTTGCACAATTTACTTTTGAATGATCATATGAAAGTCCGTGATATTTTACTCCCTGCAGTGAAAAGAACAATAAACATAGAACAAGTTAATAACAAAATCACATTCACACCTGACTGAAGTGAAACAAAATCGCATAAGTTCCGATAGTTACCCCATGCGTGAGTTCTCATTAACATAATGTACGATTTCTTCTGACATCCAAAAACAGCATTATAGCTGGGTAATTAAAACTTGTGAAAGCATAGTTCTGGCGGTTGCTGCATAAACATACAAAAACAAAAATTATTTCTCAAAACTACAGTACTTACAAAGATGTAATTTGACCTTTTGTTATTAACAATGAGACCTTCAGCACTTGATCATTTGGCTTCCTTTCTATAGAACTACCTGGTATAAAAATTAATTCCTGCCTTTTAGAATTCAACTGTGGAACAAATTACCAACAGAAATTATAAGTAACCCATCGTTACAAAATTTCAGAACTTACCTGAACCTGGATAAACATTATTCCCATGAGCTGTTTGAGATAAATTAATGAAATTTGGAACATTTGTATATTGTCACTAAAAGATGTGTTGCATTCCACACTTGGGATCCTATCTTAAAGGTTAAGGTGACCTACATATTTAATTGTTGCTTTTGTTTCTGCTTTATATCTTAAAAGCTGTTTGAGGTTAAGGGGTGAACCATGGTACACTTATGTTTCTCATTTTGATGGCGTCTCATGTATTACAGTTAAGGTTTTATTTTCAAGGTCAATGTCTCTGATTTCTTTCTCTTTTGTATGCTTTTACTCCAAGCTGGAGACATGAAACTGGAAACTTATCTTCCTTGTCTGCTGTGTAACTACAGATCTTGCAAGGGACACAGCCAGATTTCATCATTTGATGCTTTAGTGACCTCACCACATGAGGTGGGGTGGGTGGGATTTGCTTGTTTCGTTATTTTTGTTTTAAGTTTCTCTTTCATTTCAGGATTTTATAGACATTGTTCTATCTAAGACACAGAGGAAAACACCCACGGTTATTCACAAGCATTACAAGATTTCCAGAATTCGCCATTTCTACATGCGAAAAGTTAAATTTGCTCAGCAGACATTTCATGACAAGCTCTCACTGATCATATCAGATTTTCCCAAGCTAGAGGTAAGTAGATTCCTTGGCAGTCACATTCTGATTAGTAATTTGAATAGGTAAATGTGTATTTTAAAGTTCTAAAAGTTGCAATGCCTATTTCTGCATCAGCCAGCCTTCCCATTACAGTCCTACCCGTTTATGTCGACATCCTCGGGCCCGAGGAAATATTGTCGACATAAGCGGATGTCGAGATAAGTGTTGGGGGGGGGTGACCTGTCGTCAGTAAGCCGGATTTACACTTTGAGAAAACAATGGAAATTTTGAGTACATGAAGACAAAACCAGCGTGAAATAGACGTCTATATTGACAAATTACATTTTGGTTACCTTTGTGTAATAAAATCCACAATGCATTAAGTGCATGTATATGAAAAATCCATGAATTCGTGTACGGGTCTCATGTTAGAAAATGTATGCATCGGTCACATCCTGATAGGAAATACATGTATAAAAAAATGGTTGTCCTCATTTGATCTAACACGTCTTCACAATTCACTACGATAATCATTGTTGCCAGTAGCTCAAGGTTGCATAGTTGTTATTTACATGCTACAAAGTACATGTACATGTACTTAAATTGGCCTGGATTTTGGTCAGCCTGAAACAATGTTCCCATCTTACCGAGGCTACCAAGGGGATGGGGGCTATTCACAGGGAAATGATAACATGTATTTATTTACAGAAGTCATCGTGAAAAGTACATAAAATTGAACAAGAGATATGCGGCTGATATGATTAATTTACCTTCATCGTAGCCTTTCTTTATAGACTCGGCAGCTTTCATCCATCTAGACAAACAAGTTGTTCTACTCTTTTTTTTTTTTTTACTGGTCCACCACCAGTAAAAAAAAAAATAAAAAATAAGGTGGAGAACAACTTGTTGGTTTATCATCCATCCTGACAGGGTGTTATGTTTAAGTGAAAAGTTTTCACAGACATATTTGCGAGATGCCCCACCTTCAACTTCCTTAACAGTCAGACATTTAGTTTCCAGAGACTGTAAATTTAATCTGCGTTTTACGCTGCCGTTTGTAGCCATTGTAAACATAAATAAAGTTAAAAAGGAAACTTTCACAGCACAATAAACTTGTTTTAATCACCGATCACTTTGGAAAATGCAACAATCGATCAGATTTCATTGCTTTTATTCAAGTTTGGTGATGATTTTTTTTAAATGAAGGGTGGATTGTTTTTATTGAATATTGTAACCGGCTTGCTTTGATGAAGAGTACATGTGTTATTTAAGTCGCCGCGAGAGGCCAACTTTATAGGACCAAACAAAAGCCTGTTTTTTAATCCACCGAGACAGTAAAGCGTGGCAGCAAGATCAACTAATTGTTGAACAAAGTACACATCAGAACTGGCCGCTTGTCGACATAAATGACCCGGCGGCAAGATCAACTAATTGTTGAACAAAGTATCGGTCGGAACTGGCAGCTTGTCGACATAAATGATTAGAAAACAAAGGATTTGTTCAAGCTGGGACCAAGGGCTTCTGTCGACATGTACGTCTATTTTTTATCTCGACGTCGACATAAGCATGACAAATTTGGTAGTAATAGTAGACCAAGGGACCGGGACTTTGCTTTTTTGTCGACATAGGCGGCTTGTCGACATAAGTGATGTCGATATAAGTGGGTAGGACTGTATCTTCTTTCTTTGTCCACCCATGAGAGCTTTGTATTCTTTTAGGCGCAGATTTAGAGCAGAAAGTTGTTTACTGCCACTTTTTCTGTTATTACTGACCATGGTGAAGAAGTTTTATCTCTTACTGGGAATTCACTTTTTATCGTGTTGTACACATTTTTGGTGGATTTAGATATTGCTGTAAACCACTGATTGAAAGAACCAATTACTAATGATCCTTCTGTTGATACAAATGGACCCTTCTCCCATCCATGAATACAAAGGTCAAATATGGACCCTTCTCCAATCCCAGGGATCGCGCAGGGATTCACCAATGTCACAAATTGCGATTTTTTTCTTTATCAGCAACAAAATATACCATCTGGTGATTTTTTTGGTGACAGCATTTTTGACTGTTAAAACTTGTATATTCAATCGTGGGTTTGGAGTGGAGGAATTCAAAGACACCATGAAAAGAAGCCGCAAACTTGGTTATAAAATGTGCTGGAATCTATCTATTGTTATATAAACAAATCCTTTGTTCATATTGACAAACCATCTTACCTGTGCATTGTTATATCATAATCCGCTTATGCTGACATCTGGCCTGAGTACTGTATGCTGTGATACACGCAAATAGTCATGCTACAGGACTAGCCACAATCGACCAGATGACGCTAATCTTTTTTTTTTCTTTTTTTTTTTCGTGTTTATCATCTCATCCTAAGAGTACCGTATGTACTCGCATATAAGTGCATAATTTAGGAAAAAATAAAAGCCTGGAAGAAGGGGGGGGGGGGGGGGGGTTGGCTTATCTATGGGACAAAGTCTAAACTTAAATTTTTTTAGGTTTTCTTGTTGACTACCCGTATATATTAGAGGAGACTGGGTGGGTAGATAGATAGATTGGAATAATAAAGACAAAACCAGTGTAAAATACAATTAGGTATATTATCAAGTGGAATATGTAACAAATAAATTGATAACTTACATTTTGTTCTTCATCATGTCATAAAAATTCATAGAAATATAATGATTGGCATTTTAAATCCATTTTATATGATAAATCCATGAATTCTATCATAGGTTACATACCAGCATAAAAATAGTAGCCCAGAATGATCCGATTCACAATATCCTGTAATATGTTAATTCCACACGCCTCACAAATAAACAGTGAAAGTCAAGTCCACACTTTTGTGATTCACAGTATCCTATAAAGGTCACTGTCTAATGTCATCTGGTAAAAAGCCCAAGAATTCATCCGCATCGTCTGAGTGACCATTTATAGTGCTGAAATCCTTGATCGTTGTCTAGTCATCATAAATATCGTCCGACTCCAATTCTTCGTCTTTACTGTCATATGCGGGTGCTTAGCTGGAGATTGAACTTGGACTCTATAAGTGATGCTCCGATCATACAGTCCTGTGAAATCTATTAAAGGATGCAACTGAACAGGTGTCAATTGTGCTGCAAGATCACAGGGAGTTCAAATAACTACCCTCTGTTACTTGGCACTAAACAAGTTTCAAATACGTGGCTCAGTCAAAGGGTTGTAATGTGGGAAAACAAAGAGGGTGCTAAGGGATTAAAGTCAAACATATATGTAAGACATGTAGGACTCTACTTGGCACTGAACAAGTATCAAATTAACAAGGTATAAATCATAAACCAGAAAACCGGAGAGAGATATGGAGATGAAGGGAAAGAAGATATTTGATAATGCATTTATTTAAAGTGACAATAGTCCTACCTTTGCACAGAGCGTCATGCAAAGACTATGGAAGTAACTAAGATTGCTGCTATTAGTAAAAGTAAAAATGACATTATCAGCGACTCTTAACGTGGGTTCAGTAAGATGAATATCATAAAAACTGACATCAGGAATAAACTGGGCATCTCAAACTGAATTCTGCAAGTGGGCCGCTGTAAAATCACGACGCATACTCATGTGACATTCGATTTTATTATTTTTATGAAACAACATTTTAATAGTGCAAAACATTATAAATAAGCAATCAAAACAGTCATGTAATGATTTATTCTGTAATATTGTGGTATTGTATAGTTTGTTGTCGATAAAGTAATAAATACCCCATCTTTTTCAATTTTCATTGCCTACTACATTAATAGACATGGAAAAATACTGACTCCTTGCTTGGCAACATTTTTTGAAAATTGGCGATAAAATATTGAGGTTGGCGATTTTTTTGTTGACAACTTTTTTTAAAGCCAGCACCATCCCTGCATATATGAATTTAAAGGTAAAATATGGACCCTTCTTCCATCCATGAATTTAAGGGTCAAATATGGACCCTTCTCCCATCCATGAATTTAAAGGTCAAATATGGACCCTTCTCCCATCAATGAACTTAAAGGTCAAATATGGACCCTTCTCCCATCAATGAACTTAAAGGTCAAATATGGACCCTTCTCCCATCCATGAACTTAAAGGTCAAATATGGACCCTTCTCCCATCCATGAATTTAAAGGTCAAATATGGACCATTCTCCCATTCAGTGAATTTAAAGGTCAAATATGGACCCTTCTCCCATCCATGAATTTAAAGGTCAAATATGGACACCTCACAAAAATTGGTGGAGGTATTATGTACCTCGGATATGTATGCGAAAGTGACATATTACTAGAACTTAAGAACTTGCTAATGTAGAGATTATAGTTTATTGATTTTGCAATGGGTCATGAAATAAACAGTAATCCTGAAAAAATTTAATAAATTGAAATGGCTACGTTGATAGAGTGAAAAAGGGCAATTTAAACATGTCTATCAGTCCCAAAAGGGTACTTTATTTTATCATGAATTGTTTTTGTTCTTGTTCATAAAAATAATAATATTCTTTATTATTATTATTTATTAATAACAATAACAATTCTTTATGAAATAAGGTCCCTTTTTGAGAATGATATACATGTTGAAAGTGCCCTTTGTACATTGTATTCTTCTTATTAATATAGTAAAATTTTGGAAATTTTGAGTGTAGTCGACTTGTAAAGTTTTAAAAAATCTCATGCTTCATATGTATTTCACCCAAAAGTTGCAGGAATAAAATCCCTGATGCGGTCTTACTTGGTATTGAATTTCTTCTTTTTTGTCATCTTTTCTTAGCACAAGATACACATGGCAGTGATGCTTTGAAAGGCACGAATTTAAAATCTTACCAATAGTAATAATAGTCATTAATTACGGTGACTATAGGTGACATTTAAGAAATTTATTAATTTTACTAGACTTTACTTTTTTTTTTCTTTCATGCACCCTTAAAATTCCTTGTATGAACTATGATTTCATGTATTGAAGGATGTGTGTGTTTCCTTGTTCATTAGCTGTGCCTTTAGAAAGAATACTATAACAAGACAGTAGCATTTAGTGTAAACTTCGATCTACTGCTAAAACAGTAATAGAGATTTCCTATTTGATTGTTAGCTTTACGTTGAGGCAATAAACTGGGTGAATGTTGTTATATTATTAACTGACAACAATCGAAACTGGTCAGAAACTCTTTGAGAACAACACAATCTTTCTGATAGACACAGATTCAATGCAGTGCTATCCCATGTTAATTATTGTAACTTCTTAAATATTAAAGTGGAAAAATCAGCATGTCATATAGAATAAACAAAATTGACCATTCCCAGCCGTTGGCTGCAAGGACAGTTCGTGTTGGAAAAGATAATCCCTTTAATCAGAAACATTATTGCGTAGGTGTACACACTGCCACGAGTAGTTCAGTTCCAGTAAACAAAGACCTTTATGTGTCACCGCATGGTGTTAATTAACATTGATCTGCTACACAATGTGTATTCTAAGCTTTGGGCAAGGGCATTGCTGCTTATGATCATAAAAAATACTGAAATTAAATCGAGCACATAAGTGTTCACGTTCACAGGAAACAAAAAGGGGCACTGTGAGTGGACACACTGCCACAAGCAGTTCAAATAAACTGAGACCTCCTTTATCACTGATTATACATCAGCGCGTGGTGTTAGTCAGCTGACACAATTAATAGCTTGAGCTTTGGGCACAGATGCAGTGTCACTTACGATAACAGAAATTAAATCAAGGATATAAGTGACTGTTTTTGTTAACAAGGCACAAAAAGAACATTTTGCAAGCAAAAAAAGGGCAAGATGTTATGGAAAAATGCGTAGTGGAATGAAAAAAATAGCCTGGCGCAGAAATAAATGAGTATGATATGATGCCATCCTTAAATGGCCAATTGGAAACACTAAATTATGACAATTACTGGAAAGAATTTTAAAAATACTGTGCATTCAAGCACAGTAGTCCGATCTCTCGGTGTTTTCTAACTTTATATTTATATCAGCTACATTGAGAAAATAAAAACATCAGACACTTGTATTTTTAGTCAAAAGTATCGACAATAACACTGAGAAAATAAACTGGCTCTTTTAAATGGTATATGAGGTTCCCAGCCCCATTTAAATGTAAACTCTTATCTCCTAACATTATATTTCACCAAAGTTCTACATGATATTGACTGCTCTTATTTCTCCATCATATATCTATAAAGCATAGGTTTAAGAAAGATCTGTGTGTGCAGTTCAAACTTCCATACCATATTAAAGAGGACGACGTAGTTTTCAACATTCTTCTCTCTCCATCTCTCTCACTTTCTTGCTTGCTCATGTGCTTGCTCTCTCATTTTGCCCTGATGATTACCTAAATTATGTCTGAATTCTTTTTTCAGCATTTAGAAGGATTTATGATTATTTGATCATTTGTATTATGATTGTGAAAAGTAAAAAAGAATAAACAATAGGGCCTATAAAGGAAGCTCTTGATAATACAGTTTGACACATTCTAATAGGTGGATCCCAATTTCATGCATCTGTATTCATTTAAAAACTGAAGAAAAAGAAAAACAACAACCCATTTATTTTGTAAAATCTCAAAAAAATAATACTCAAGAAAATAAATGAATTCTTAATTTGTGGTTTGTAATTTGAGTTAATAGATATATCTCACTTACTAATATTTAAATGTTTGATACGGTTCTACAATTCACTCATAGCACACATGTACATGATTAATTGTAAAAAAAAAAAATTTGCCAATTGCAACAGCACTGTATTAATTCAAGAAAATAACATGGAAAGTAAGTTTATTCACAACATAAACTGTCATTAATAAATCTGTTTTCTTTATAATGAAGTTTCGCTGATGTCATCTTTTCAGGATGTCCATCCATTTTATGCTGATTTGATGAATGTATTGTATGACAAGGACCACTATAAACTTGCTCTTGGTCAGATCAACACAGCAAGACATCTCATAGACAAGTAAGAGCAGAATTTATGGAGTTTTGGGGTTTAATTTTAAAGGCAGTATATAGCATTTTGGAATGTATCTGTGTTATCAAAAACATTACACACTGTGTTATCAAAAACATATTACACACTGTGTTATCAAAAACATATTACACACTGTTTTCTTGTTTTCCCATTACCTCTTTGTATTCTGACTCCTGCATTTCAAACCTTTTGTACTCATCCCCATTGGAAGACTTGTTTTTGTTGTTGGATGTAGTGCTAGTAATAATGATAATAATGACATGCATGGCAACAACATGGATGGTGATGACAACATTGACTAGGATGGAGATAAAGAGATGAGGATTAGGTTGATGACAATGTTGATTACAATGATGGTGGTGATGATAATGATGAAATACAGGGGTCAGAATTAAGAAAAGTTAATCCAAGCAAAGTTCCAGAGCAAAGACTAACTTGTCTGAGAAACTTACACATACAGCTTTCTCCCGTTATAATGTGCCTCATTATGACACAGTATTGCTATGGACCCCATGACCAAAATCTTATAAATGTATAACAATAATTGTTGAAAGAAAACAAGTTAAAACCTAGTTTTATATCTTCATTTCCTTTTCAAAACACCATTATTTAACAAATTTTGATAGTGCCCGCTATACGATGGTTCGGCATATTACATTATTCACAATATATGGCAATTCCACAGATATCACGGTTTTCGGTATAATGCATTTCGGTACATAAAGCGGTCGGCAGTAATGGACCCCGACTGCCGCATTATGAATTCCACCCAATAATTCCATTGTATAATAATCTCAGTATTTCTTTGAAACTGCTTCTCCTAAATTATTTAAATCACATTTTGTAAGTTGGATGATGCACGAAACTTTTAATTGCTAAAATAAACTTTGTATAATATTTGGTTATCAAGTAACAGTAGATTTGATTCAAATGATAATATTGTGTCCCTCATGGATAGATGTTCTTTATATACATGTAAAATTTCTATTTAAACATGAAGAAAAAAGTTTATACACAATATAAAGGTGTCCATTTAGGAAGGTTTCACAGTTTACATGTATTGCATATACTTCTCACAACCCACTGTAAAAATAATATTATCTAAATCTTTTTATAGAGTAATGCTGTACATAATTTTGCATTTTAGCGTGGCCAAAGATTATGTCAGATTGATGAAATTTGGAGACAGCTTGTACCGATGTAAACAACTGAAGAAAGCTGCTCTTGGCAGGTAAGACAGTGCAAAACAAGAAGGTTTTTTGATATCTTTCAACTGAAAATATTTCAATTTATTAATGCCCACTTATGCTTTCCCATAACAGTCATATTTTTGGGATTACTGAAAATTGATGGGACATAAAATATCTTGTGGATTTAACACAGATGTTCATTTGACATAAAATGTAGAAGCTCTAGTATTCTACAGTGTCAACTCTTGTTTCTTTTTCTGTTCAGAGAGCAATGTAAACGTTTCAGCATAGTATTTTCATGCTTCTGATCAACTTGGTGTCCATTTAGTGATTATTTATTTCAGCAAATACTGTTCAATCTACATGATTCCTGCCAAAAATTCACAAATAAAGTTTTAAGAACCGAGTGAAATTCCTTGCATTTGTAGCCCTGTCTTGAGTAAATTATTACTCTGTGGAGGTTTTTAGGCTAATTGCTAGTTAAGGTAAACAGGTTAATTTTATATTTAATCTTGTAAAACTAGGAATAGAGGGCTTGTGCCTTGACAACTGTCACTCATTTTTGATAGTAACCTTTTTTCGAGGTTACCATCTTTGGCAAAAACAAAGTCGTACAACAGTTTTGCTGAAGCAAACTAAGAAATTGTGTAAAAAGGTCTCTTTTATGTGAGTTTTTTTGAAAATTCGAAATTTTGACCTGTCAACATTCACTACACCTTGCCCTATTCCAGACCTGCCAACCCTTTTAATTTGTCTGCAGGTTTTACTGAAATGATCCTTGAATTATGGATGTATGGAATAATAGTAAGAAAAAATGAAAATAGAATAATTGCAATAAGATTTTTGACATTGGCTTGTCCAGGTTTGGTCCGGAGCTGCGTTTTCATATTAGATTCAGTGGAGTTGGTCATGGAACCAGACTAACTTTACAGGAGTACCTCAGATGCTTCAATTTACCCATGTTTTTCGTGCAAGATGCCTGCATGATCAAGCTTCCTTTTATTTTATTACATTGCCTAAAAATGTCATCCAACAAATGAAAAAACTTTAAAGACAAAGGGACAGTCAGCCTCTTAAAAAGTTCAAACAACCAGCACAGGAGTATAAAAAGTATAAAATTCAGATTCTTGGTTGTGCTTGAAAATAAAAAGAATTACATTTATTGGACATCATGTCAATTTGAGTATTCCTCACAGGGGGTGAGATGATTGCCCACTGCCACAGAAAATTCAAAGATTACACCAAGTTGAGATATCTAGCAAGGAGCCATTGACCTCCGTGGGGTTTGGAATTGCAGTTTCTGAAACTGAACTGGAGATCATTAAGGTCTAAGTGTGCTTCACAAACTTTTTACTTGAACATAAAGTTGACTTTGCTGCATCAGAGCACACTTCTGAACTTTTCAAATGCATGTTTTCCAAGCCGACAATGGCAGTACATGATATTTTGTTGCACCTTACTGAAAATTGGTCTAACTTGTGGAAAACTATTGACTGCCTTACTGAAAAGGTCTTGTTATGGTTGGCAGGTCTGCTATTCTGGCAGGGAAGAAGTCACTTTGCTCAAAACATTGAGGTCAGCATTGGCCCTGCATACAGTAAATGTAACATAAATTAGCAAGTCAGGAAAATGGTATGTCATCAATATACTGCTTTTTTAAATTTATTGATAACAAAATTTCTTTGTTTACACAACTGTAATTGGTTATTAAAACAATTTTGAGATTCTACTGTAAAAGAAAAGCTTTCAGAATTTGTAATACAAGTTGCACTGTAATTAGTGTAATTTAATTTACAGAATTACAAGTTACACTGCTGTAATTTGAGTGTAATTTGTCATTATTACAGTATTACAAATTACTGTAAAACAAGTTACACTGTAATTACAGTGTAATTTATATTTTTTACAGTATTGCAAATTACAAGTTCTACTGTAATTCAAGTGTAATTTGTAATTATTACAGTATTCCCAATTACTTTAATACCAGTTACACTGTAATTACAGAGTAATTTGTCATTATTAAAGTATTACAAACTAATCTAATACAAGTTACACTGTAATTACAGTATAATTTGTCATTATTACAGTATTACAAATTCAAGTTACACTGTAATTACTGTAATTTGTTATTATAGTATTACAAATTTGTATTACAAGTTACATTGTAATTTGTTATTATTACAGTATTACAAATTCAAGTTACACTGTAATTATTATAATTTGTTATTATAGTATTACAAATTTGTATTACAAGTTACAGTATAATTTGTCATTATTACAGTATTACAAATTCAAGTTACACTGTAATTATTATAATTTGTTATTATAGTATTACAAATTTGTATTATAAGTTACAGTATAATTTGTCATTATTACAGTATTACAAATTCAAGTTATACTGTAATTACTGTAATTTGTTATTATAGTATTACAAATTTGTATTACAAGTTACATTGTAATTTGTTATTATTACAGTATTATGAGTTACACTGTAGAAATAAAAATGTTTGTCACTCAGAATGTGCACCATTATGAAGAAGCAGAAGCAGAGTCTGGAATATTTGGAACAAGTCCGCCAGCATCTGTCCCGTCTTCCTTCCATTGACCCAAACACCAGGACCCTTCTGATCTGTGGGTTCCCAAATGTTGGAAAGTCCAGTTTTATTAACAAGGTATAATTGTTTCATGATCTTTGTTGTTACTATCTTCATCAAGACCTTTATACCATCATCACCTCCATCCAGTAGCACAGTCATCCTTGTCATTGTTACCCTCATCATCATCTTTATTTGGGATGCTGTTACAATAAAACCTGTCTTGAAAGACCACTGCATGAGAAACCACCTGTCTTGAGAGACCAGGTTCTTCAAGCACAGATTACCTGATTATGTAGTGTTATGACCTGTAATGGGAGACCACCTGTTTTGAGAGATCATACTATTTTGGCAGAAGGGGTGGTCTTTCAAGACAGTTTCTGCTGTATCCCCACAGTTTCTGAGAAACCCAGGGATATTGTGATACAGTCCATGTACACTATACATACAGGAATATGTGTGTAATGTCTTTGAACTCCTCCTTCACTGCATAACCTGGACAGTGATAGTCCTATGGATGGAGACTGTGCCAGCTTCTTTTTAATTTTGATCTTGTCCCAAGGGGTGGGAGTAAGGGAGTATGGGAAACTTTACATAAATTTCAAATAACTCCTGAAATGTTTGTCTTGCATAGCTGAGAATTGGCATGTGTTTTCAAGGACCAAAGTGTCAACACATTTCAGACTGGAACCCTAGGGCATTGCTCTATCCCCTTGGGACATAAAATATAAACTATTGAGATCCCCACCCTATAACCAGATATACACTTACTGGACATGAAAAGGCAATTTTATATATGTAACTGATATTGAACCTAGGGTCCCTTCCTACCCCAAGGAACCTATCCCCTAGATCATAACATGGAAACTATTGACATCCCCACCCAGTAAAAACATATACACTTAGCTGGGCATAAAAAGACAAATTTATACATGCAAATGACATTGACCCGGTGTCCATTCTTACCCTAAGGGATCTGGTCCTTGGGTCATAACTTGGAGACTGTTGAGATCCCCATCCTTTAACCATATATACACTTCATGTGCATGAAAATACACATTTATAACTTACATTGCCTTGGTGTTCATCCTTACCTACCAAGCAAACATAGTCTCCATGACAGTTTGAAAACTATCAAAATCCCACCCTATAACCATATACATACTTGCTGGGGATGAATGAGAAATGCACAAACCCAACTTACATTTGCCCCTGGGGCAGTCCTTTCCTTCAGGGAACTACCCAGTACACAGGAGGCTAAAACTTTATGTTGGAGGTCATATCAGAGAAGCTCAGAGATATGTATTTTACAAAACACAGAATTCTAGTTGCTTAGGCTGTTTTTTTTTTGTTTGTTTCTGTACTATATTATAGTTACAATTTTCATATAGTTTTTCTTAAAAATGTTTGGTTTTAATTTTATTTTTGATATTTTGTTTTTGATTGATTGATTTTGTTTTGTTTTTTTGGCTTTATTTTTGATATTTTGTTTTTGATTGATTGATCTTGTTTTGTTTTTTTGGTTTAATGTGGCTGGCTTTGGTTTTGCTCTTGATGGGCAATATTCATCATTGTTGATTATGATGATGACTGGAATGACATTGATGACCGTAATGAGAAGGGGGAAGATGAGAATGATATCATCATCAACATCATTAAAATTGCCATCTTTTAACAAATGTTGCAAAATGTTGCTTAATAATTAAAATGCAGGTACTAGTGTCTAGACCTTGAAAATCTGTTTAGTCTTCTCTCATGTGTGGTGCATAATTAGACTTCTCTGTACATATGAAAATAAAGGATTCATTTTTTTCACTGTTGTTAAAGTATTGCAGTCAGTCTACATTTTCCATGCATTCATAATCAGAGGTGTTATATTGTGTTTTCAGATCACCAGAGCAGATGTTGAAGTCCAGCCCTATGCCTTTACAACAAAATCTCTCTTTGTAGGACACACAGACTATAAGTACCTTAGATGGCAGGTTTGTGGATAATTTGTATGCTCTAGAAAAAACCGCCCAGGGTGTTTAATCATTAAATTTATTGACATACATGACAGTTCTAAGTGATGTCAAGGAATAAAATGTAATGAAATAAGCACTCTGGTAAATACATCTGTTTCTTATTACGTCCACTGAATTGTAGCTAAGAGAACACCATAATGCAGCACTTCAGCTACCTATCAAACTTTAGTATCCACAGGGCAACCTGCTTGAAAAATTGTAGTAGCCATTTAAAATATTGGGTCACCAAGCCCTATATTTTTTTCACCATAGACCTTGAGAACAGAAATCATTTGAATGGAGAATTAATGGTAGAAGGTGCAGGGGACAACAATACCCTTACCATTTAGTCCATACAGGTAAAAATCAAGTGAAATTTTCGTGTAAGTAGCCATTTTTTTAATATAGAATGAAAAAATATTTGAATTTTAAGACCATTTGTTGCATCAATCTTGCCAGGATAGTAGGTCAGTATTGGAATTGTCTATCCCTGAGGTGACAAAAAAGTGAATAATTTAGTTAAGGCAAGTAAAAATAGTAATTATAAAAAAACATAAGGTTATTTTTAATATTATATTTAGATCTGTCTGACAGAACTGTCAACAGTCACCATATGTTTCAACCTTAGGTCAGCTATTACAATTCACTATCTAAAGTTCTCTAAACCATCTTTTTACATATTGCCTGACTTCAATTCACTGACACTCTTTACCTTCATTTTCTTTTAGTGATAGTTTATATTAATAAAGCTTTGGCTGTATCTGCATTTATGGTAGTCTGACTGACAATAATTTTACTGCCAGCTGATATTTAGCTCTACTGGTCATAGACCAGAATAGCTTATGGGATGGCCTGTTGTCCTTTCTTCGTACATTACCACAAGTTTGCTATCACTACATCTCCTTGAAGGATTGCTATGAAACTTTGTGCACAGATTCATCCTAAGGTCCAGTTGGTCCTAGATGAAAATGGTGCCACTAGGATATCCAGTATGGCCACCAAAGTAGCCATTTTGAAAATCTTGTTATCACTATTCCTATTGACTAGATATGCATATCAACATGGAGTTTTCTCTGAAAGACTTCTTATAATGTCTAGTTGGTCCTAAATGAAAATGGTGTCAATCTGACATGCACTATAGCCACCATGGCAGCCATCTTGATTATCTTGTTATCACTACTTCCCCTTAACGGAAACTCGTATCAACATGGGATTTTCACCAGAACATGTCTTATGATGTCTAGTTGGTCCTAATTGAAAATGGTGCCTATATGACTGCCAATATGGCCAGCTTGGTGGCCATATTGATAATCTTATTATCAGTACTCCTCCTAGATGGATACATGGGGTTTTTACCAAAAGACATCTCATGGTGTCTAGTTGATCCTAAATGAAGATGGTGCAGATCTGACAGCCAGTATGGCCAGCATGGTGGCCATCTTGAATATCTTGTTATTGCTACTCCTCCTGAATAGACTGCCACATTGACATGTGGTTTTCACCAAAAAACCTTGTATGATATCTAGTAGGTCTTAAATGATTATAGTTCCAATTTTACATCTAATATGGCTGCCACAATGGCCATCCTGAATGGATGGTCATATTGACATTGGGTTCTCACCAAAAGACTTATAATGATGTCTAGTTGGTACTCAATGAAAATGGTGATAATATTGCATCCAATATGGCTGCCACAGTGATTTAATTGAAAATCTTGTTATGATTCAAGAATATCAGAGATGGTTTCAACACTCGGCCGTTAGAAAAGAAGAAACAGTCTTATCTTGGATTCCTGGAAATTCTTTCCGGACAGTAGAGTGTCATTCCCTTCAGATGTCTTTTAAAAAAAATTTGTTTCCATTTTTCCAGATCTGTGCCATCAGCAGTGGTTGATTTCACAGGTCATATATTAGACTGGTCACTTATAGGCTGTTAGCCAGATTGGTCACTTATAGGCTGTTAGCCAGACTTGTCACTTACAGGCTCTTAGCCAGACTTGTCACTTATAGGCTCTTAGCCAGACTTGTCACTTATAGGCTCTTAGCCAGACTTGTCACTTATAGGCTGTGAGACTTGTCACATGTAAAGATGGCAACATAATGTAGGAACCAGCTGTCGCAAATTGAAAAGAGTTTAAAGCTGTGAATTTAATTCCATGTGCTGTTTTTGGCACAAAACTTTTACTCGGAGCTCTGAAGATTTGTATATATCATACTCTGTTTCGGAACCTACTTGCATTTTATAAAGTTAAATAAAGTTAAATTTGTTTGTTCTTTTATCGACAAACGAAACATTTTTTGCTATTAGCTTTAAACATTACTTTTGTGATAAAAACCTAGTACATTGCAGGTTTAAAAATACACATATAAAAGCCAATATATAGATTAGTTGCCAGTATTATATATTTAGAATTAAATGCATTAAATTTATGCATTTAGCATAAATAATTATACAAAAACAGACACACATTTGTTTGAAATATTTAATTATATGACCCTATTTACTTTTCTGTTTTGGTTGATAGGTTGTTGACACTCCGGGTATTTTAGACCATTCTCTGGAGGAAAGGAATACTATTGAGATGCAGGCTATCACAGCTTTGGCACACTTGAGGGCTGCCATACTCTATGTCATGGACGTCTCGGAGCAGTGTGGTAACTCTCTTGAGCAGCAGGTAGATCTTAAGGCTTTCTTTAATATTCTTCACTTTTCTCTTTTTTTATGTCCCACGACAGTAGTAGGGGCATAAAGTATTACCTTTTTCTGCCTGTCCATTAGTCCATGGTTAGGTCTTGTTTAGGTCAGTTTTCAGGCACTGTGGTGGGGCAGCTCTTTTGCATGAACACATTTCTATTTTTAGATCCACTGGCCATAGATCAGAAGAGCTTATGGGATGGCTTGTTGTCCATCGTACAAGTTTGTTATCACTACTCCTAATAAACTATTTGGAGGATTGTCATGAAACTTTGCACAGACATTCGTCCCAAGGTCTAGTTGGTCCAAAAAAAAATGGTGCTGCTCAGACATCCAATATGGCCACCACAGCAACTATCTTGAAAATCTTGTTATTACTACTACTCCTGAATGGATGGTCATATCAACATGGGGTTTTCACTTGAAGACTTCTTATAATGTCTAGTTGATTGTAAATGAAAATGGTTCCGCTTGGACATCAAATATTGCTGCCACAGTGGCCATCTTGAAAATCTTGTTATTGCTGCTCCTTCTCAGTGGATCGTCATATCAGCATGGGGTTTCACCGAAAGACTTTTTATGATATCTAGTTGGTTGAAAGTGAAAATGGTGCTGATCTGATGTCCAGTATGACGCCAAGGCAGCCATCTTGAAAATCTTATCACTTTTCCTCCTGAACAGAAAGTCATATCTACATGGGATTTTCACCAATCCTGAATGAAAATGGTTCTGCTTGAACATCCAATATGGCCACCACAGTGGTCATCTTAAAAATCTTATTGCTACTCCTACTGAATGGATGGTCATATCAACATGAGGTTTTCACTAAAAGACTTTTTATGATGTCTAGCTGTTTCTAAATAAAATTGGTGCCAATTTGACATCCAATATGACCGCCACAGCAGCCAGCTTGAAAAACGCTGCTCCTGAATGGAAGGATATATCAGCTTTTTTTTTTCGCACAAAGACTTATGAAGTTTAGTTGGTCTTGAATGAAAATGGTGCCACCCAGACATCCAATATGGCCACCACAGCAGCCATTTTGAAAATCTTGTTTCGCTACTGCACTAGAATGGATGGTCATATCAACCATATCAACATGGGTATTTCACTAAACGACTTCTTATGATGTTTACTTTGTCCTAAATGAAAATGGGGCCGATCTGATATCCAATATGGCCACAACAGAAGCCTTCTTGAAAATCTTGTTATTGTTACTCCTCATGAACAGAAAGTCATATCACTATGGGGTTTTCATTGGAAGACTTCTTATGGTGTCTAGTTTGTCTCGAATAAAAATTGTGCCGATCTGATATCCAATGTGGCCACCACAATTGCCATCTTGAAAATCTTATTGCTACTTCTCTTAGATAAAAAGACATATCAACATTGGGTTTTCACTAGAAGACTTCTTATGATGTCAAGTTGATACTAAATGAAAATGTTGCTTAGCATGTATAATCCAGTATATCCACCATGGCAGCCATCTTGAAAATCTTCTTATTGCTACTCCTAAATGGAAAGTCATATCGACATGGTGTTTTCACCAGAATACTAATTATGATATCTAGTTGGTCTTGAATGAAAATGGTACCAATCTGACCTCAAGTATGACTGCCACGCTGAACATATTGAAAATCTTGTCACTAATTCTCCTGAATGGATGGTCATATCAGCATGGGGTTTTCACCAAAGTCTTGTAATGGTGTCTAGTTTGTCTTAAATGAAAATGCTGCCTATCTTACAAATGTGGTTGCCACAGTTGCTAATTTGAAAATCTTATCGCTGAAGAATATCAGATATGGTTTCAACAATCAGCAGTTAAAAAGGAAGAAATCATCTTATATTCAATTCCTGGAAATTCTTTTGGACAGTAGAGCATCGGTCCCTTCGAGGGACTCTTGTTTTTTTTACTTTTGTTGATAAACAAACAAGGGTGATGTGAACCTGTCTGTGTGTGTTAGGGGGTATATGATGTGAACCTGTCTGTCTGTGTTAGGGGGTATATGATGTGAACCTGTCTGTCTGTGTTAGGGGGTATATGATGTGAACCTGTCTGTCTGTGTTAAGGGGTATATGATGTGAACCTGTCTGTGTGTGTTAGGGGGTATATGATGTGAACCTGTCTGTGTGTTAGGGGGTATATGATGTGAACCTGAATGTGTGTGTTAGAGGGTATATGCATAATTATGTGAACGTATTCACATGCTTGGTGTCATAGAACTTTCCTTTACAGTCTGAGTCAAAACAATTAATGTTTGTACGAGTCACCATGACAACAGTAGGGTCATATATTGTTACCCTTGTCCATCGGTCCATACATACATATGTCCATTCATTACACCTTGGTTAAAGATTGTGTTTAGTTAATTTCAAGGCACTGTAGTGGGGTATCTCTGTTCCATTAACACATTTCCAGTTAAGTATCATACTTGCCTGTTTAGAATGCAAATCCAAATGTGAACAGCAAAGGTCTCAGATCTGTGAACACCAGATATGTGTACAGCATAGTCCCAGATCTGTGAACAGAAAGCCCAAGATCTATCAACAGCAAAGTTTTGGATCTGTCAGCAGCAAAGTCACAGATCTGCAATTGCAAAGTGCACTTGTAGATCTGGGTCAGCACTCGTTGCGTGAAATCATTTGAAGAACAGACCATGTAGACACTGACTTGCTGGAGCAAGGACAAATCTGGGTTTATGCAGATTGCAATAGGAGGCAAACACAGTGGATGAAATACTGTACAATCGAGATAATAAGTTTATACACTTATTGTCTTATATGCCTGCCATAAGATGTCCAGCCATCCATACACACATCCATCTGTCTGTCACCAATTTAATTTATGCACAATAACTCAGTTTCTCCACCATCTCCAGTTATCAATGTTTGTGGATGGCTTGCACTTGGGGTAAAGACAAACCCTATCAATTTCTGGTATCAAAAGCTCAATGGTCAATGTCACTGTAACTGAAAGAAGATAAATGGTGTCTGCACATTAACTCAATTTCTCTATCTCCAGTTATGAAACCTTGTGGAGAGCATG
The DNA here is from genome assembly GCA_029931535.1 of Margaritifera margaritifera. NCBI lineage: Eukaryota > Metazoa > Mollusca > Bivalvia > Unionida > Margaritiferidae > Margaritifera > Margaritifera margaritifera. The sequence goes on from JAQPZY010001577.1 coordinate 3,181,104, forward strand.
CACTTGGGGTAAGGAAGAGCCATTATTTTTTTGTTTTTGGTGGGGGTGGTCAATAGTTCAAAGGTCAAGGTCATTATGGCTGAAAGAAGAAAATTTAGTTTCATACAATAACTCCAGTTGCCCACCATCTGCAGTTACCACACGTTTTGGATGGCTTGCACTTGGGCTAAGGAGAACCCAATCAGTTTTGGAGTCAAAATTTCAGGAAACAAGAAAAATGGTTTATACACAATACCATTAGTTCAACATCACATACTGGGAGCACATTTTGTGGATGGCTTGCACTTGGGGTAAGGAAAAAGCTAGTTGATTTTGGGGTCAAAGGCCAAGTCAATGACTGAAAGAAGAAAAATGGTTTCCACACAATATGCATTAGTTCTACATCACAGACCTCTACCAAACTTTGTGGGTTGCTTACGCTTGGGGTTAAACATAAAAGTGCCTATCGATTTTGGGGTACACAGATCAAAGGCCAAGGCCATAGTCACTGAAAGAAGAAAATTGGTTTAAAAAAAACAAAATCAGTTATCTACGCTGTACATAGAGGACAATTATGCATGTGGTGGGTGTTTCATGTGCTGTTCACAGTACTCTTATTGAAGTTAGTTAAGGTTATTAAGGTGCTTGTTTTTTGTAAGCACTTATCAATAGTGAATTGCATCACAATACAACTGCTTATCAAGGTTTGATATTTATGCTTATAAACCAAATTTTACAGCATATTGCATAAAGATGATTGGTTTGGTGTTTGATAGCACAGCAATACAATTAGGTTATTTTGAGCTGAGGCAATCGGAGTAAAGTGCCTTGCCCAATGTAGGCAACCAGAGTAAAGTGCCTTGCCCAATGTAGGCAATCGGAGTAAAGTGCCTTGCTCAATGTAGGCAATCAGAGTAAAGTGCCTTGCCCAATGTAGGCAATCAGAGTAAAGTGCCTTGCCCAATGTAGGCAATTGGAGTAAAGTGCCTTGCCCAATGTAGGCAATCGGAGTAAAGTGCCTTGCCCAATGTAGGCAATCGGAGTAAAGTGCCTTGCCCAATGTAGGCAATCAGTGTAAAGTGCCTTGCCCAATGTAGGCAATCAGTGTAAAGTGCCTTGCCCAATGTAGGCAATTGGAGTAAAGTGCCTTGCCCAATGTAGGCAATCAGAGTAAAGTGCCTTGCCCAATGTAGGCAATCAGAGTAAAGTGCCTTGCCCAATGTAGGCAACCGGATATGAACCACTGAGACACCATGGCTCCTGCTTTTATTATTTGCCTCTTACATCATGCAGGAGGGCAGAAAGGTGATTGATCAGAGAATGGTAACATTACAAAATGGAAAAGGCACTAAAAGAACAGGGCACTGTACACAGATAAACAGCAAAATGGAAAAGGCATTAAAAGAACAGGGTACTATAAACAGCAAAATGGAATAGGCACTTAAAGAACAGGGTACTTTAAACAGCAAAATGGAATAGGCATTAAAAGAACAGGGTACTATAAACAGCAAAATGGAATAGGCACTTAAAGAACAGGGTTCTTTAAACAGCAAAATGGAAAAGTCACTAAAAGAACAGAGTACTGTTAACAGCAAAATGGAAAAAGCACTGAAAGAACAGAGTACTGTTAACAGCAAAATAAAAAAGGCACTAAAAGAACAGGGTACTGTTAACAGCAAAATGGAAAAGGCACTGAAAGAACAGGGTACTGTTAACAGCAAAATGGAAAAGGCACTAAAAGAACAGGGTACTGTAAACAGATAAATGTTCATGCTTAACACTTAATAAAAAACATAATAAATCATCTGAGGAGAACATATTACATCAGAGACAGTTTTTCTTGTACAGATGTTTATACGTTTATTATTGCTACAAAAGGCCAGTACACTCTTATTTTCACTATGCGACTATTTGATGTGTGCACTTATTATTGAGTTTGTACAGTATGTCAGTTAAGGCACACAATAGTTACAGTTGTATAATATGGTACAGATTGTACAGTATGTCAGTTAAGGCATACAACAGTTACATTTGTGTGATACAGTACATATTGTACAGTATGTCAGTTAAGGCACACAATAGTTATAGTTGTATGATATGGTACATATTGTACAGTATGTCAGTTAAGGCATACAACAGTTAGAGTTGTATGATACGGTACATATTGTACAGTATGTCAGTTAAGGCACATAACAGTTGTATGATGCAGTACATATTGTACAGTATGTCATTTAAGGCACACTATAGTTACAGTTGTATGATACGGTACAGAGTGTACAGTATGTCAGTTAAGGCACACAACAGTTGTATGATACAGTACATATTGTACAGTATGTCAGTTAAGGCACACAACAGTTACAGTTGTATGATACAGTATATATTGTACAGTATGTCAGTTAAGGCACACAACAGTTGTATGATACGGTACTTATCGTACATTATGTCAGTTAAGGCACACAACAGTTGTATGATACGGTACAGATTGTACAGTATGTCAGTTAAGGCACACAACAGTTGTATGATACAGTACAGATTGTACAGTATGTCAGTTAAGGCACACAACAGTTGTATGATACGTTACAGATTGAACACTATGTCAGTTAATCCACACAATAGTTACAGTTGTATGATACAGTACATATTGTACAGTATGTCAGTTAAGGCACACAATAGTTACAGTTGTATGATACGGTACAGATTGTACAGTATATCAGTTAAGGCACACAACAGTTGTATGATACGGTACAGATTGTACAGTATGTCAGTTAAGGCACACAATAGTTACAGTTGTATGATACAGTACAGATTGTACAGTATGTCAGTTAAGGCACACAATAGTTACAGTTGTATGATATGGTACAGATTGTACAGTACGTCAGTTAAGGCACACAACAGTTGTATGATACAGTACATATTGTACAGTATGTCAGTTAAGGCACACAACAGTTGTATGATTCGGTATAGATTGTACAGTATGCCACTTAAGGCACACAACAGTTACAGTTGTATATTGTACAGTTTGCCACTTAAGGCACACAACATGTACAGCTTTCTGATATGGTACAGATTGCACAGTATGTCAGTTAAGGCACACAAAAGATACAGTTGTATGATACAGTTCTAGTTAGGGGATGCTCTTGGTTGATAAAGGAATAAATGTATATTATTAAATAGGAAAGGGGGGGGGTTCATACTAAAAAGTTCATAATAATTTGTCTCTCATGAAGATATCTTGTCCACATAGATTTTAGTATAAACTAATTTTTAGACACCTGGTCCCACTAAATATCTCAAATTGTTTGTTTCATAACAATGATTTTATTACAAAACATTCAGCAGACATTAGGGATTAAAAAATAGTCATAAGTCTTGAATTTTCCATACTATGAGTGTTGCCATATGTCTGATGAAATTTTGAGCATTTCCTCAAACTTTAGGATTCCTCAACTCTTTTTCAAAAATAAGGTTTCCATGTGTTAAATTTTAAAATTAAAAAGTGTTTTACATCCTTTCCACTATCTCCTCTTCTAATAATTTTATCATGGTTCATACAACCTTGAAAGTCCTTGAATTTTGAGGGGTTGCATTTAAAACTCTTTGAATTTTAAAAAAAAGTTTGTTTTATCCTTGTCAAGTCCATGAATTTGTTGAAAAACTCCTTCAGTTTTGCCAAAATTCCATGAATTTATCAGAGGGAAAACAAAATGTCAAAACTAAATAAAATATATCTTTTAATTAAGAATGTTTCATTATTTACATTATGTCCAAAAAAAATGAATATAGAAATAAAATATAATAAAATTGATGGATAAATTGACTCATGACACTGGTAGTTAACAATGTAATATATGGAGTAGGTTCAGTTTCTGCAGGACAAAATACTTCCTGAAAATGTTTGGAAGTCCTTAAAAACTTTTTGAAAAGTCATTGGGAGAAACTCCCCAGGGCTGTACAAACCATGGATATTGTCTGAAGTCCTTGGGAGAAACTCCAGGGCTGTACAAACCATGGAGATTGTCTGAAATCATTGGGAGAAACTCTCCAGGGCTGTACAAACCATGGACTCACCAGGACTGTACAAACCATGAATATTGCCTGAAGCATCACATGCAAGATGTTGTAAAATCTCTAATAATTAGAAATTGTGAGAAATTGAGTGTATGTATGTTATAAGTGAGGGATGTTTCAACAAGGATGTGTCATAATAGTACATTAAAACACAAATAATGCGCCAGAAGATCTGGGTCTTTGCAATTTGTGGGGACTAATCAGTAGAACAAACAACATAGACCCTGATCTGTCAGCGCATTATGTGACAACAGATCAGAATCTGTGTTGTTTGCATTTGGACTTAGCTTATACGCGAGTATATACAGTATGTAATGATGTGAAATCACATTATTATTAGTTTATAGGAGCCAACAACTAAAAAATAAAATGAAATAAGTTAGATAACAATAAAATTAAATAAATTAGATATCAACAATAAAATGAAATAATTTGGATATCAACAATAAATGAAATAAATTAAATATCAACAATAAAATGAAATAAATTAAATATCAACAATAAATTAAATATCAACAATAAAATGAAATACATTAGATATCAACAATAAAATGAAATAAATTGGATATAAACAATAAATGAAATAAATTAAATATCAACAATAAAATGAAATAAATTAAATATCAACAATAAATTAAATATCAACAATAAAATGAAATACATTAGATATCAACAATAAAATGAAATAAATTAGATACCAACAATAAATTAGATATCAGTAATAAAAGAGAAATTAACTAATTGTATGGCCATACCATGTTATAAGAGGGTCAGTGATATACTGAATTGTTTTATAATGAGGGACCACCATAATGTACCAACTAATTGAAATTAATTTTTCTTATGCCACACCATGACAGTGGTTGGGGCATATAGTGTTACCATTGTCCATCTGTATGTCTGTCCAGCATACCTTGGTTATGTTTTGTGTATAGGTTATTTGAGGCACGGTGGTGAGACATCCATGTTCTATGCACACAATTTGAGTTTAATCTTCAACATATTCAAATGAACAATAAGAGCTTCTCATGAAAAGAATGTTCAAACAATTTTTCAGGTAGCTTTATTCAACAGTATCAAACCATTATTCACCAACAAACCACTGCTGATTGCAGCCAACAAGATTGATGTCATGAAGATAGAGGAATTAACTGAGGAAAAACAGGTGAGAAGGGAAATTAAAGGAAATACAAGGCAGGTCAGGACAGATCTAAAGATACTGTATATACTCACTTATATATTGAGTCCAACTGCAAACTGCACAGATCCTGATCTGTTATTGCATAATGCGATAGAAGATCAGGGTCTGTGTTGTTTGTTGTACTCATTACTCAAATGCTAACTGCAAAGACCCAGATCTGCCAGTGCATTATGTGGTGGTAGATCTAGGTCTTTGCAGTTGGAGTATATACGGTAGTCTTTATCCATGAATCATGAATTGTATTAACATTAATTGTATGTAAATATAATATAGTGTTACCATTGTCCATGTATTGTTTTTTGTGTTTCGGTTAGTATGGTGGGGTTTTTGTACTCCATGAACACATTTATAGTTTGTTGTATTTTATGTATAATTCTGATCAAGTGACTTTAAAGTTTTTTCTGGTTGGTATAATTTTTCACACATTTATGACTGCTTTACAAAGGATTTTCCTGCCCTTTGATGCTTTATTATTCTGTTATTGTCTTTTTCTGAAGGAACTATTCTTCTATGGACTTGACTGGTGGGTATAGAGCTTAAGCCGAAGTAACCCCCCTCCCCCTCCCGACAACCATGTTGGAGAACTTTTCCCAAAGGAGAAGGGAATAATAGATTTAGTATTTCATTTGATGTGATGTGACATCATATGATGTCACCACGTGGCAGTAGTTCCCGCGGAACAGGTGTAATGACCATAAAAAGGCATAGTATCCCAAAGTCAAGGGAAGATGCGTATTGTTTAAAATAAATCAATCCCTGTAGTTAGCCAATTGGAACTTGAGAGAATTTATCATGTAATGTACTAAAAGCAATACTAAGAATCTGGTTTTCCAATTACCACTGAATGGTAAAAATGCCCAAGTTTGATTGAAAGATAGGAAAAATAAGTATATAAAATACATGAACCCTCATTTAGGAAATGGAACAGATTCGGTGATGATGTTGTCAAACATTCCTATTTAGTTTTTTTTTATAACTTTTAATTTTGATTGGCACCATATAGCCATTTTTGTGCTGAGGTGACCATGAAATGCTAATACATAAATGCGTAGTATGTTTAGTGGAATTGTGAGAACAGGCCATCTGCTTACAGTGTTCAAGGATCAGTAGCAGTTTGAAATTTGCACCATTGTTCAGTAGTCTGTCTTTACAAATAATGTGTCTGATGTAATTGACCTCATGACCAGTAACTATCATTCAACCATCATGTAACAGAATTTGGAATAGCCTGCATATCAGTCTAATATCATGTAACAGAATTTGGAATAGCCTGCTTATCAGTCTAATATCATGTAACAGAATTTGGAATAGCCTGCTTATCAGTCTAATATCATGTAACAGAATTTGGAATAGCCTGATTATCAGTCTAATATCATGTAACAGAATTTGGAATAGTCTGCTTATCAGTCTAATATCATGTAACAGAATTTGGAATAGCCTGCATATCAGTCTAATATCATGTAACAGAATTTGGAATGGCCTGCTTATCAGTCTAATATCATGTAACAGAATTTGGAATAGCCTGATTATCAGTCTAATATCATGTAACAGAATTTGGAATAGCCTGCTTATCAGTCTAATATCATGTAACAGAATTTGGAATAGCCTGCATATCAGTCTAATATCATGTAACAGAATTTGGAATAGCCTGCTTATCAGTCTAATATCATGTAACAGAATTTGGAATAGCCTGCTTATCAGTCTAATATCATGTAACAGAATTTGGAATAGCCTGATTATCAGTCTAATCAGCCAGCTGGTGTAAATGTTTGCCTAATCACATTTTCTCTCAATATGCTGAGTCAATCAAGCAGTTGGTCAGGAACCCACAGTGTCAATTATGCTATGTGTACTCAGTAACATATGCAACTTTATATCCATACAAGTTTAACTTCTCTAATCCAATTATCACTGAAGCTTTTCTTTGTCAAATACATTACCTGATCACATTACATTAGGATAGCTTTCTCTGCTACCTCCGAATCCGGCCCTCCTGGAAAGACAAAAAAATGTCTTTCTGTCTATTTATTAGATAGAGAAAGGGAAGCAACTCTTACATGTTCACCCCACCCCACCCCCCACCCATTCTACTCGCTAGGTGATTACCGTTATACCGGAATGTACCAGTTTTTACTCTCATGGTCATGCTGTAAAGATGTCCTCTGTAGAATCCATTTAATTTTGTACTTGAATTTTTTCATTCAGGTTTCATTATCAGAGGTACAATAAGTCAAAATGTTGTATTATGTGGTGCATACAACATTTCTGTAAAAACCTGGTGAAAATTGTCTAAGTTTAACCCACTGTCTTCCCCACTCACTGAAGCAGCTATAATACAGGACTTGCATTTTATGATAATGCTAACTTCAGCATGCAGAGTGAGTAAGCTGCATACGATATCCATAGATCCAAACTACATGCAGTTCCATTCTGACGGTTCAATCCTACTAATGACACAACCTGGTTTTCTTCCAAAGAACATGTTGCCATCACTAGTCAACCAACAATAACTATTCACTCCCCTTCTTTGATCGATCTGTTGAGAGAAGCAAGGCTGCAGGACCCTGTACATACCCTCAGATGTTACCTGAGATGCATGGACAATATCCGCATCAACTGTAAAAGACTATTCCTACCGCTGAAGGCAGGAATGCAAGACATAACCCCACAAGTGCTTGCCGCTTGGCTGAAGGGAGTTATTAAATCAGTGTATTCTAAACTCACACAGGATCATGTACACTAATGAACATTTCAGCTCATAAAATACGAGCGACTTGCATGAGCCTGGCCTAGAATGTAATGTCTCAATTCAGGACATAGCGGAGTCAGCTGTCTTGTACGCCCAGTCTGCTTTCTCTAGCTTCCATTTGCGTGACATGGCCTCGCTAAGGAGAGAACTGAATCTTGTTGGGTTAGTGGTAGCTGCACAGGCAATGACCACTCCCCATTCATGAAAGCACAACCTTAGACCCAGACATGAATTTACCACTTTCGCTGGATTTGCCTGGGAAACTTTTGATGGTGAGACAATAATCAAGTGTGGAATCCTACAGGGATCTCCTGTGCACGTGTATAAACAAATTGTCTCTTGTTGTGCTAAACTAACATTAGGAGAAATTCGTCCGTTTAGTAGAACAATCATGCTCCTATTGGGTGACACAGGTAGAGGTAGGATACTCAGCATTTCCTCCTCCTCTTACCTATTCTACTAATGTGATGTGATCAGGTAATGTATTTGATGGAGAAAGCAAATCTTTTAGTAAATTATGTTTCTCCAATAATACTTACCTTATCACATTGCACATAATCCCTCCCATCCTTCCCCACAATGCGAGCATCCTTTAAGGTTTCGCTCAAGTAAATAAATTGATACATCCGGATATAACGGTAACCACCTAGTGGGCAGAAAGGGGAGTTACCATGTAAGAGTTGCTTCCCTTTGTCTATATAATGTATAGACAGAAAGACGTTTTGCCTCCTTCCAGGAAGGCTGGATTCAGAGTTAGCTGAGTTATTCTAATGTAATGTGATCAGGTAAGTATTATTGGAGAAACATAATTTAATTAAAAAATTTGCTTTCCACATACTTGAAAGTCCTCCATCAATCACCGTGATTTTTTCAAGACTAAAATTGTCAATTTTAAAGAAATATTTAAATAATTAGTAGGCAGAGTATTCTTAGTTTTTAGCTTTGAGGGATTTAAATCCCTCTATGCTTATGGTATAGTTTCCAATGTTTTACCAAATATAGTTTGTATTACTAAAAATAGTAACAAAATTAATGGTCTTACTAATATTGGTAATAAAGTATAAATCCACAGGCCTTTGATGTCAATTTTTATATGTCAGTGGAGGCAATTCAGATTTAGGTAAATGGTTAGACCTGATAGTAGTTATCTCCATTGTCTGTTGTTCCAATAATGGTGATACTTGAAACAACAGTAGAAAATGCTTTTAAAAGGAAATTACAGTAATTTCTGAAATAATGTTGCAAATGTTAAAATAAAATCTCAAGTGACATATAAAGAAAAGAAAATTTAGAAAAATATTATGAAGATTATTTACAGCAGTATGTATACAATTATGAAAGGGACAGTGAATAGCAGTATCTCTCGCGTTATGTTATTCCATCTGATCCTGTGTAAATCAGAATCACTTTAACCCTCCAAGCCATCAGTATTCTCAATACTTTGATTTTCAAGAAGTCAGTTACAAGGGTAAATAATGCCTTGTGAAGTCAGTTACAAGAGTAAGTAATGCTTTGTGAAGTCAGTTACAATGGTAAATAATGCCTTGTGAAGTCAGTTACAAGAGTAAGTAATGCCTTGTGAAGTCAGTTACAATAGTAAGTAATGGCTTGTAAAATCAGTTACAAGGGTAAGTAATGGCTTGTGAAGTCAGTTACAAGGGTAAGTGATGGTTTGTGAAGTCAGTTACAAGTGTAAGTAATGGTTTATGAAGTCAGTTACATGGGTAAGTAATGGTTTGTGAAGTCAGTTACAAGGGTAAGTAATACCTTGTGAAGTCATTTAAAAGGGTATGGTTTGTGAAGTCAGTTACAAGGGTAAGTAATACCTTGTGAAGTCAGTTACAAGGGTAAGCAATGCCTTGTTAAGTCAGTTAAAAGAGTAAGTAATGCCTTGTGAAGTCAGTTACAAGTGTAAGTAATGGCTTGTGAAGTCAGTTACAAGGGTAAGCAATGCCTTGTGAAGTCAGTTACAAGGGTAAGTAATGCCTTGTGAAGTCAGTTACAAGTGTAAGTAATGGTTTATGAAGTCAGTTACATTGGTAAGTAAAATGACTTGTGAATATTTTAAATTTCAGCACATTTTCAAGGCTTTTGAAGAGGATGGGATCCCAGTCATGCCAATGAGCACATTAACAGATGAGGGAGTGATAAATCTAAGGAATGAAGTAAGCACAATTATCTGTCTTTATAATACTGTTGATGGAAGCTTGAACAGTATAGACATTATGCTGAGATGTGCTGTAGGCAAGGTTACCATATAATAGGTATTTTGTATTTTTTTTAAATCCCATCATGACTAGAGGTGAAACAATTAATCAATATATCAATGTATTGATAATTTTTCCATATCGATACCCATATCGATACAAGAGGTAAATAATTGATACAAAACGATACTTACCCTATAAAAGTTACTTTAATCTAAAGCAGCCATGAATAATCATTAATCATTTGCCTTCTTATGCTTTAAATTGAGAATACTTCTGGGACAGCCATAGGAGGCATATGCACTCATTTCTGTCAGTAAAAACAAAAAAAACTACTGACAACACCCACTTGCCTTCTACAAATTAACCTAAGGTGACTAACTCGCAGAGTTCAAAATTTGCCCCATCCCACCCCCACCAATTCCATGCTAATTATTTTATCCTGTTAGCATGTTCAGCCACTGATAACATATATCACTAAGTACTTTACTGGACATTTAATAACCACTTTTGTGTATCAATAATATATCGTATCGTAGGCTCTGTATCATGAATCGTATTGATACTCAGTCGATGTATCTTTTCACCTCTAATCATGACAACATTTGTATGGAAGGCTACATGCTAATGACCTTATCATCAAGAAATTAAGCAAAATGTCTTTTTATATCCTCACTTTTGCAGATATATTATGCTAGATCATGTCTATCCATCCATTCATCCAACAGTGTTTCCAAAACTTTTGTCAGTTTTCCTTGTAACCATTTACACCACTTGAGGCAGAATACCATATATACTCGCATATAAGCCGATACCAACTGCAAACTGCATAGACCCAGATCTGCCGTTGCATAATGTGCCGGCAGCTCTGGGTCTATGCAGTTTGTAAGGACTGATCAGTAGAGCAAACAACATAGATCCTGATCTGCCGGCGCATTATGCAATGGCAGGTCAGGGTCTATGTTGTTTGCATTTGGACCTGGTTTATATGCGAGTACATACGGTAATCATATTCAGTATAATGTTCTAAGAGGATGAGTAGATGACAATGAAGGTGTCGGATCCTGGATGCGGCCCACAGGGGAGGTGAGAGAGATGGGGTCAAAGGTCAATTTTCATAGGTAATGTGGAGTCTTCCTTGTAGCCTGAACTCGGGCTTACAATAGTTGAGGAATGGTGACCATGTTTAATACCATGTTTTAGGAGGATTAATAGAATAACAACACAGATTTATAAATCTGAATGCAGCCTTGAGGAGTGGGAGGGGAGTGGTGGGCAGCTGGCAAAACTTTTAACAATGCGGATATTTGTGTTGGTTTCCATCTCATCGTATATTTCAGAAATAAAAATTTCATCTAACATAATGGATCTATGATTAGGAGCACACTTTAAAAAGTACTCTGGAGTACAGGGACCACAGGGAAATAGTAGAAAAACTTTCCATGAAAAATCCATGCCAGGGACAGCCACTTTCTTAGGCCTCCGAAACCCATACACCTGTCATAGTGTACACTTCATATAAATAACACATGCTCATAAAGAATATTTTTCTTCTTTCCTCATTTAAGCATCATTTTTATCACAGCCTCCAAGAGTTTGACATGGCAATCACTTTAGCATCCATGTGTGTGTACATCCATACATCCATCTATACATCCACATCCTGGATTAGGGACTGTGTTAAAGTTTTTAGATTAAGCTTAAATTTAAGCCCTTTACTTTCTGACTCAATAATAGGCAGTCTTGACAGATAGGTTGTCTTTTGTGCAGCCTGTATGTAAAGAATACTTGAGTCTCTTGTGCAGCCTGTATATAAAAGATACTTGGTTCTTTTGTGCAGCATGTATATAAAGGATACTTGGGTCTTGTGCAGCATGTATATAAAGGATACTTGGGTCGATTGTGCACCATGTATATATAAAGGATACCTGGGTCTCCTGCAGCCTGTATACAAATAAAGGATACTTGGGTCTCTTGTGCAGCCTGTATATAAAGTATACTTTGGTCTCTTGTGCAGCATGTATATAAATTATACTTGGGTCACTTGTGCAGCATGTATATATAAAGAATACTTGGGTCTCTTGTGCAGCCTGTATATAAAGGATACTTGGGTCTTTTGTGTAACCTGTATATAAAGGATACTTGGGTCTCTCATGCAACATGTATATAAAAGATACTTGGGTCTCTTGTGCAACATGTATATAAAGGATACTTGGGTCTCTCATGCAACATGTATATAAAAGATACTTGGGTCTCTTGTGCAACATGTATATAAAGGATACTTGGGTCTCTCATGCAACATGTATATAAAGGATACTTGGGTCTCTCATGCAACATGTATATAAAGGATACTTGGGTCTCTCATGCAACATGTATATAAAAGATACTTGGGTCTCTTGTGCAACATGTATATAAAGGATACTTGTCCATATATTACATATTTTAGTGTACCCATCAATGACCTTCATAGACATGTTTCAATGGACAGAAAATATGAATCTTTTAAAACAGCCTTCTGTCTTGCAGTGTTATTTCTTTCTTCACCCAGAGATCGCTGTTGAATACAACTTTAATCAGTCTAGTCACAAAATTAGATCTGGGGATCGATTTGACTTGAGCTAAATAAGCGGTTTGTTCCTCAACCTTTGAGCTTTGTAATTCTTAAAAAAGTATATGCACTTTTTTTTTCAGGCTTGTGAAAGACTTTTGGCACACAGGATAGAGACAAAAATAAAATCAAAGAAAATAAATGATGTGGTGAATAGACTTCGTGTTGCCATGCCATCACAGAGAGACACCAAGGTATGATGGTCTTGTAAATTGAGAATTTTAAGAAAGATAGAGAGATGTGGGACAATCTCTCATCATTTCTCCTTTAAAATGAAGTTTAAATGATTTCTATTTAAATGCAAGCCTTGGAAATGTAAAATCTTGGTGATGATAGCTTTTCATGTCCCTGATATGACGGGCATGTAGGTTCTGGTTTTGTCTTCCCATCCATCCATCTTTTACCTTTTCTATATCCTTTTCATAACTTTGCAAGCCTCAGAGCAAAGGAAAATTTTGATGTGTGGCCTGTTTTTGTGTCTTGGCTTTAACTTCTGAACTTATAGGAATAGCTTGATGAAACTATAAGAAGATGGCCACCATGGCTAGAGGCTGTATTATGTAAGATAATGGCCACCGTGACTAGAGGTTGCATCATGTATCATAATGGCCACCATGACTAGAGGCTGTATCATATATCACAATGGCCACCATGACTAGAGGCTGTATCATGTATCATAATGGCCACCATGACTAGAGGCTGTATCATGTACCATAATGGCCACCGTGACTAGAGGTTGTATCATGTATCATAATGGCCACCGTGACTAGAGGCTGTATCATGTATCATAATGGCTACCGTGACTAGAGGCTGTATCATGTATCATAATGGCCACCATGACTAGAGGCTGTATCATGTATCATAATGGCCACCATGACTAGAGGCTGTATCATGTATTATAATGGCCACCATGACTAGAGGTTGTATCATGTATAATAATTGGGGCCCTAGTTCAAAGGTGAAGGTCATAGCATGAGGAAATGTATTTTCATCACAAGTTTTGCTCGAGTAGCTCCAATAATAAATTTTAACTGGAGGAGACCACACCCATGTATATACATCATGAGAAAACTGAGAGTCAGGTACCATAGTCGGACCACAATCTTAAAGGTAAGTTCACAGCAATCAATTAAAAATTAATTTTGTGATTTAGTTTAGTAAAACTTGTTTCTGTGTCTGATCTGTAACTCAACAGTGTTTACTGCTGCAATTTCACCATAGTTTCTATGGAAGATTTCACAAAAATTAAAAGACTTTTTTAGCAAAGATGCAGCTTGCCAATGCCAGAGTTCTTTGCAGCTCAGTCACTGAAAATGCTTTATTGCACAATATTCAAGCATCTGTAGGATTATGAATGGCGTCAAGCCTGTGAGTTTGGTGTTGTAAATGAACTGTTGACAAGTAAAATAAAGCAGTGGTATTTATGATAACTCTGAGTAACAGAAGAGAGGGTCTTCTTACAATTCAAGGTATACACCAAGGATTGTAAACTTCCATCAGATAATGAGTGCAAACTGTAGTCTATAATTGCGGGGGTGGGGGTGGGGGGGGGGGCAGCTCTTCTGATAGAGCATCAGCTATGGTAGAGATAATCATTTCATTGTATGCATACTTTAGGAGGTTTGTCAAGCTGTCCATTTTAAAAGGATAAACTGTGGACTGGTAGCTACAAGTACGAGTGGGACTTTTACAAACTACAGATGAACATCTGTCAGGATAGACATATCAGTCAGGATAGACATATCAGTCAGGATAGACATATCAGTCAGGATAGACATATCAGTGTATAACTTAAGAACTATAAGAGATATATTGATGTAACTTCATCCAAGTAAGAATCTTGACTAAAGCATGCTTTATACTACATGGTAAGGTCCTTACCTAAAGGTCAAATCATCCCAATGGAAATATCAGATGATGTGATGTGTTTGCTACATTTTTATCTTTTTAAGGTCAGAGCTCCTTGTATTCCTGAAAGTGTGCTTAGGAAAAAGCAAGCAATGGAAACTGGGGCTAAAGAAAGGAGAAAATTGGTAAGGGTTTCCTAAAAAGTGATTCTTATAAGTCTTGAACTTAAAACAAAATGATCTACAAATTTGTTACTTAGAAAAAAACATTACTTTGTGATCATGATTTTGATCCCTGTTTGTGAAAGGTCTTCTTTCACACAAGTATATAGATATATTGAAGGTCTTCTATCACAGAAGTATATAGATACTTTAAAGGTCTTCTATCACACAAGTATATGGATACCTAAAAGGTCTTCTATCACACAAGTATATAGATACCTAAAAGGTCTTCTTTCACACAAGTATATAGATATATTGAAGGTCTTCTATCACAGAAGTATATAGATACTTTAAAGGTCTTCTATCACACAAGTATATAGATACTTTAAAGGTCTTCTATCACACAAGTATATAGATACTTTAAAGGTCTTCTATCACACAAGTATATAGATACCTAAAAGGTTTTCTATCACACAAGTATATAGATACTTTAAAGGTCTTCTATCACACAAGTATATAGATAGATTAAAGGTCTTCTATCACACAAGTATATAGATACTTTAAAGGTCTTCTATCACACAAGTATATAGATAGACTAAAGGTCTTCTATCACACAAGTATATAGATACTTTAAAGGTCTTCTATCACACAAGTATATAGATACTTTAAAGGTCTTCTATCACACAAGTATATAGATACTTTAAAGGTCTTCTATCACACAAGTATATAGATACCTAAAAGGTCTTCTATCACACAAGTATATAGATAGATTAAAGGTCTTCTATCACACAAGTATATATATACCTAAAAGGTCTTCTATCACACAAGTATATAGATACCTAAAAGGTCTTCTATCACACAAGTATATAGATACCTAAAAGGTCTTCTATCACACAAGTATATAGAGCCCTAAAAGGTCTTCTATCACACAAGTATATAGATACTTTAAAGGTCTTCTATCACACAAGTATATAGATACTTTAAAGGTCTTCTATCACACAAGTATATAGATACTTTAAAGGTATTCTTTCACACAAATATATAGATATATTGAAGGTTTTCTATCACACAAGTATATAGATACTTTAAAGGTCTTCTATCACACAAGTATATAGATACCTAAAAGGTCTTCTATCACACAAGTATATAGATACTTTAAAGGTCTTCTATCACACAAGTATATAGATACTTTAAAGGTCTTCTATCACACAAGTATATAGATACTTTAAAGGTCTTCTATCACACAAATATATAGATACTTTAAAGGTCTTCTATCACACAAATATATAGATACTTTAAAGGTCTTCTATCACACAAGTATATAGATACCTAAAAGGTCTTCTATCACACAAATATATAGATACTTTAAAGGTCTTCTATCACACAAATATATAGATACTTTAAAGGTCTTCTATCACACAAGTATATAGATACCTAAAAGGTCTTCTATCACACAAATATATAGATAGATTAAAGGTCTTCTATCACACAAGTATATAGATACTTTAAAGGTCTTCTATCACACAAGTATATAGATACTTTAAAGGTCTTCTATCACACAAGTATATAGATACTTTAAAGGTCTTCTATCACAAAAGTATATAGATACTTTAAAGGTCTTCTATCACACAAGTATATAGATAGATTAAAGGTCTTCTATCACACAAGTATATAGATACTTTAAAGGTCTTCTATCACACAAGTATATAGATACTTTAAAGGTCTTCTATCACACAAGTATATAGATACTTTAAAGGTCTTCTATCACACAAATATATAGATACTTTAAAGGTCTTCTATCACACAAGTATATAGATACCTAAAAGGTCTTCTATCACACAAATATATTGATACTTTAAAGGTATTCTATCACACAAATATATAGATACTTTAAAGGTCTTCTATCACACAAGTATATAGATACTTTAAAGGTCTTCTATCACACAAGTATATAGATACTTTAAAGGTCTTCTATCACACAAGTATATAGATACTTTAAAGGTCTTCTATCACACAAGTATATAGATACCTAAAAGGTCTTCTATCACACAAATATATAGATACTTTAAAAGGTCTTCTTTCACACAAGTATATAGATACTTTAAAGGTCTTCTATCACACAAGTGTATAGATACTTTAAAGGTTTTCTATCACACAAGTGTATAGATACCTTAAAGGTCTTCTATCACACAAGTATATAGATACTTTAAAAGGTCTTCTATCACACAAGTATATAGATACTTTAAAAGGTCTTCTATCACACAAGTGTATAGATACTTTAAAGGTCTTCTATCACACAAGTATATAGATACTTTAAAGGTCTTCTTTCACACAAGTATATAGATACTTTAAAAGGTCTTCTATCACACAAGTGTATAGATACTTTAAAGGTCTTCTATCACACAAGTATATAGATACTTTAAAGGTCTTCTTTCACACAAGTATATAGATACTTTAAAAGGTCTTCTATCACACAAGTGTATAGATACTTTAAAGGTCTTCTATCACACAAGTGTATAGATACTTTAAAAGGTCTTCTATCACACAAGTATATAGATACTTTAAAGGTCTTCTATCACACAAGTATATAGATACTTTAAAGGTCTTCTATCACACAAATATATAGATACTTTAAAGGTCTTCTATCACACAAGTATATAGATACCTGAAAGGTCTTCTATCACACAAGTATATAGATACTTTAAAGGTCTTCTATCACACAAGTATATAATACTTTAAAGGTCTTCTATCACACAAGTGTATAGATACTTTAAAGGTCTTCTATCACACAAGTATATAGATACCTTAAATGTCTTCTATCACACAAGTATATAGATACTTTAAAAGGTCTTCTATCACATAAGTATATAGATACTTTAAAGGTCTTCTATCACACAAGTATATAGATACCTAAAAGGTCTTCTATCACACAAGTATATAGATAGATTAAAGGTCTTCTATCACACAAGTATATAGATACCTGAAAGGTCTTCTATCACACAAGTATATAGATACTTTAAAGGTCTTCTATCACACAAGTATATAGATACTTTAAAATTCTTTTATCACACAAGTATATAGATACTTTAAAGGTCTTCTATCACACAAGTATATAGATACTTTAAAGGTCTTCTATCACACAAGTATATAGATACCTAAAAGGTCTTCTATCACACAAGTGTATAGATACTTTAAAGGTTTTCTATCACACAAGTATATAGATACTTTAAAGGTCTTCTATCACACAAGTATATAGATACTTTAAAATTCTTCTATCACACAAGTATATAGATACTTTAAAGGTCTTCTATCACACAAGTATATAGATACCTAAAAGGTCTTCTATCACACAAGTGTATAGATACTTTAAAGGTTTTCTATCACACAAGTGTATAGATACTTTAAAGGTTTTCTATCACACAAGTATATAGATACTTTAAAGGTCTTCTATCACACAAGTATATAGATACCTAAAAGGTCTTCTATCACACAAGTGTATAGATACTTTAAAGGTTTTCTATCACACAAGTGTATAGATACTTTAAAATTCTTCTATCACACAAGTATATAGATACTTTAAAGGTCTTCTATCACACAAGTATATAGATACTTTAAAGGTCTTCTATCACACAAGTGTATAGATACTTTAAAGGTCTTCTATCACACAAGTATATAGATACTTTAAAGGTCTTCTATCACACAAGTGTATAGATACTTTAAAATTCTTCTATCACACAAGTATATAGATACTTTAAAGGTCTTCTAACACAAGTGTATAGATACTTTAAAGGTTTTCTATCACACAAGTATATAGATACTTTAAAGGTCTTCTATCACACAAGTATATAGATACCTACAAGTGTAAAGATGACTTGAAGTTCTTCTATCACACAAGTGTATCACACCTGCCAACCATTACACTTTTGGCGTAATCATTCCGCTTTTTGTCACCTAATTACATCTTATGCTCCCTTGAATATGGATTACGCTTTCTTGGTACATTAACAAAATAAAAATAAAGCAATAAAAAGTTGAGTTTGTCATATTTATTATCATCTCTATAATCCTACACATCATATAAATATGAGAATATTCCAAAAAAGAAGACTGCTGCATAAGAATAGCTTAAGAGTACAGTTGTCATAGACCTCCATGTACTTTCCTTATTTTCTATTTATAGCAGCTGTATATGACACATTTCCAAGGAAACATATGGGTTTCTTCAGTTTAAAAACTTGTCTCACAGATTCATTATATCATTACACAGAATTTGTTAGCGGACCAGTCTATACTTAAAAAAATGACAGCAGATGTTAAGTGAAACAGGCTTTATCGATGTGACTCTCGGATGTTATATGACTAAAATATGTTAGAGAAGAGAGATCTTTTTAAACTTTTAAACGTGTCAGATCTGAAAAAGACAAATCAACAGTGCTTTACAAATTTAGGAAGAGGAACATGATAGGGGTAATACAGCACTCAGTTTGAGCACGTGATAATGATCGTTGCAGAATTTGTGGAGTTGACTTTGCGATCACTCAGCGAAAGCTAGACATGTAGACTAGTTAAAGTGAGTGTTGTGTATATATAATTTGTCAATATGTTTTGTGGTTTTTTATTCTGGTACTAATCCACATGGATTTTGCACATTTGTGACAAGGACCTTAACCATCTGCAGATCCAGGTTAGTAGCAAAACTTCAGTTACATTTTTCATACAGTTTATTGTAAGTATCACATGTAATATATAGATTACACTTTTTATGCTCAGATTACACTTTTTTGCCACTTAGGTTACACTTATATGTCTGTAGGGGTTGGCAGGTATGGTGTATAGATACCTAAAAGGTCTTCTATTGCACAAGTATATAGATAGATTAAAGGTCTTCTATTGCACAAGTATATAGATAGATTAAAGGTCTTCTATTGCACAAGTATATAGATAGATTAAAGGTCTTCTATCACACAAGTATATAGATAGATTAAAGGTCTTCTATCACACAAGTATATAGATAGATTAAAGGTCTTCTATCACACAAGTATATAGATAGATTAAAGGTCTTCTATCACACAAGTATATAGATAGATTAAAGGTCTTCTATCACACAAGTATATAGATACCTAAAAGGTCTTCTATCACACAAGTATATAGATACCTAAAAGGTCTTCTATCACACAAGTATATAGATAGATTAAAGGTCTTCTATCACACAAGTATATAGATACTTTAAAGGTCTTCTATCACACAAGTATATAGATACTTTAAAGGTCTTCTATCACACAAGTATATAGATACCTAAAAGGTCTTCTATCACACAAGTATATAGATAGATTAAAGGTCTTCTATCACACAAGTATATAGATAGATTAAAGGTCTTCTATCACACAAGTATATAGATACCTAAAAGGTCTTCTATCACACAAGTATATAGGTACCTAAAAGATCTTCTATCACACAAGTATATAGGTAACTAAAAGGAATACTTTCATACAAGTATATAGGTACTTTAAAGGTCTTCTATCACACAAGTATAAGTACTTTAAGGTCTTCTTTCACACAAGTATATAGATACCTAAAAGGTCTTCTATCACACAAGTATATAGATACCTAAAAGGTCTTCTATCACACAAGTATATAGGTACTTTAAAGGTCTTCTATCACACAAGTATATAGATACCTAAAAGGTCTTCTATCACACAAGTATATAGATAGATTAAAGGTCTTCTATCACACAAGTATATAGATACCTAAAAGGTCTTCTATCACACAAGTATATAGATACTTTAAAGGTCTTCTATCACACAAGTATAAGTACTTTAACGTCTTCTATCACACAAGTATATAGATACCTAAAAGGTCTTCTATCACACAGGTATATAGATAGATTAAAGGTCTTCTATCACACAAGTATATAGATAGATTAAAGGTCTTCTATCACACAAGTGTATAGATAGATTAAAGGTCTTCTATCACACAAGTATATAGATAGATTAAAGGTCTTCTATCACACAAGTATATAGATACCTAAAAGGTCTTCTATCACACAAGTATATAGATACTTTAAAGGTCTTCTATCACACAAGTATAAGTACTTTAAGGTCTTCTATCACACAAGTATATAGATACCTAAAAGGTCTTCTATCACACAGGTATATATATACTTTAAAGGTCTTCTATCACACAAGTATATAGATACTTTAAAGGTCTTCTATCACACAAGTATATAGATACCTAAAAGGTCTTCTATCACACAAGTATATAGATACTTTAAAGGTCTTCTATCACACAAGTATATAGATACCTAAAAGGTCTTCTATCACACAAGTATATAGATACTTTAAAGGTCTTCTATCACACAAGTATATAGATACCTAAAAGGTCTTCTATCACACAAGTATATAGATACCTAAAAGGTCTTCTATCACACAAGTATATAGATACTTTAAAGGTCTTCTATCACACAAGTATATAGATACCTAAAAGGTCTTCTATCACACAAGTATATAGATAGATTAAAGGTCTTCTATCACACAAGTATATAGATAGATTAAAGGTCTTCTATCACACAAGTATATAGATACTTTAAAGGTCTTCTATCACACAAGTATATAGATACCTAAAAGGTCTTCTATCACACAAGTATATAGATACCTAAAAGGTTTTCTATAACACAAGTATATATATATATTGAAGGTCTTTTTTCACACAGGTATATAGATACCTTGAAAATTTAAAGATAAGTCACAGTATTAGTATTTTTGCCTTGCTTGTGGTTAAAGTTCTTTTAAGGGCAATATCTCTTATTGTAATCACGGCATAAACATGAGACTTTGCTCCACAGATGCATCAGTATATCAAAATATCCCTAGGTATTGATAGCCAGGAAGCTCAAAGGTCAAGGTCTCAGAGCAATTGTTTGAATTTTGAATTGACATTGTTAAAGGAAAGATGTTTACCATGGGATATAAATATCACTAGTGTGGAGTTCAAAAGTCAAGGCCACATTGGTTAGTTTTTTACATTTTTGGGGAGGAATAAACTAACTGTAAAATATGGATGATAATCATATACGTTTGTTTTTGGCTCTGCTGGTCATTGACTAGGAGAGGTTGTGGGATGACCTGTTGTCTGTTGTCCGATGTCTGTCAATCCATCCATTAGCACAAGTTTATTATAGCTGCTCCTCCTAAACTACTTGGAGGATTGCCATGAAACTTTACACGCACATTCATCCAAACTTCTAGTTTTTCCTGAATGAAAATTGTGTTGCTCAGACATTCAGTAAGGCTGCCACAGCAATCATCCTGAAAATCTTGTTATCACTGCTGTTCCTGAATGGATTGTCATGTCAACATGGACTTTTGCTGTTCCTGAATGGATTGTCATGTCAACATGGACTTTTACTGTTCCTGAATGGATTGTCATGTCAACATGGACTTTTGCTAAAAGATTTCTTATGAGTTATCACTGTTATCACTGCTGTTCCTGAATGGATTGTCATGGCAACATGGACTTTTGCTAAAAGATTTCTTATGAGTTATCACTGTTATCACTGCTGTTCCTGAATGGATTGTCATGTCAACATGGACTTTTGCTAAAAGATTTCTTATGAGTTATCACTGTTATCACTGCTGTTCCTGAATGGATTGTCATGTCAACATGGACTTTTGCTAAAAGATTTCTTATGAGTTATCACTGTTATCACCGCTGTTCCTGAATGGATTGTCATGTCAACATGGACTTTTGCTGTTCCTGAATGGATTGTCATGTCAACATGGACTTTTGCTAAAAGATTTCTTATGAGGTCTAGTTGGTCCCACCTGACATCCGATATGGCCGCCATGGCAGCCATCTTGAAATCATGTTATAGCTACTGCACCTGAATGGAAGGTCATATCAGCATGGGTTTTTCACTAAAAGACTTCTTATGATGTCAAGTTGGTCCTAAATGAAAATGGTGCCAATCTGACATCCGATATGGCCACCACAGCACCATTCTTGAAAATCTTGTTATTGCTCCTTGTCCTGGACAGAAAAGTCATTTGGACATGTACTGAAGTATTCATGACATTGAAATGGTAAGTTAACAGTATAGTTGTTTACTAATATTAATTCAGATATGGAACTAAAAAGAAAAAATTATTTAAGTGAGGCCACAGTTTAAAATATTTTAACGAATGAATGTACATTTTAAAACATAGAAAGAAATTATACATAATCATTGATTTAAAGATTTACACCAATATTCTTCCCCAGGAAAGAGATGTGGAACTAGAGCAAGGTGATGATTATACTTTGGATCTTAGGAGTAAGTATTCAGTATGAATTAATTTTTTTAATATGTTTGTGTGTCATAATTATGTTTTGACTAAAATGAAGTGTTGTCTTGTATTTTTCACAATCTTGAGGGGAAGGAGGAGGGATTTGAAGAAAGCTGCAGATTTCATGATCCCATGTATATATGTGTTAGTGTGTGTATAACGTTTCCTAACTTGTACTACACCATTCAAGACGGATATTTCAAACCTTGGGGTATAGGTAAAAGTGGTTTGTAGATTTGTACAACAAGTTTCATAATTCTTTTGTTCCACCTTGGGACAAGAGATATAGATGAGAAGAGCTTTTGAATGATGTGGCTTCACTTAAGTTTTATGTTGTTTTACTGTGAAGAATGTGCAGAATTTGGGAAGGATTTTCTTTAAACTCATCATAGGCTGAGTTTGACATAGCGATCACTTAGGTGTCCTTGTGTGTACCATCCATGTGTACTTACATCGATCCACACCCTATATTTAGGTCAATCTTGAAGTGTTTCAGAGTTAGCTTAGTGTTAAGGTTTTTACTTTCTAGCTAAATAAAAGATGCACATGACAAAATGTAGTCTCTGATGTATAGTAAAACAGTACATATAGGAATAAAATGGAGTCTCTTATGTACAGTAAAACACAGCTAGTACATATAGGAATAAAATGGAGTCTCATGTACAGTAAAACAGCTAATATATATATAGGGATAAAATGGAGTCTCTTATGTACAATTAAACACAGTACATATAGGAATAAAATGTCTCTTATGTACAATTAAACACAGCTAGTATATATAGGAATAAAATGGAATCTCTTATGCACAATTAAACACAGCTAGTATATATAGGAATAAAATGGAACCTCTTATGTACAATTAAACACAGCTAGTATATACAGGAATACAATGGAATCTCTTATATAAAATAAAACACGGCTAGTATATATGGGGATAAAATGTAGTCTCTTATGTACAGTAAAACAGCTTGTATATATAGATAAAATGTAGTAAAACAGTACATATAGGGATTAAATGGAATCTCCTATGTACAGTAAAACAGCCAGTATATATAGAGATAAAATGGAGTCTCTTATGTACAGTAGAACACAGCTAGTATATATAGGGACAAAAATGGAGTCTCTTATGTACAATAAAACAGCTTGTATATACAGGAGTAAAATGGAGTCTCTTATGTACAATAACACACGGCTAGTATATATAGGAATAAAATGGAGTCTCTTATGTACAATAAAACAGCTTGTATATATAGGGATAAAATGGAGTCTCTTATGTACAATAAAACACGGCTAGTATATATAGGAATAAAATGGAGTCTCTTGTGTACAATAAAACAGCTTGTATATATAGGGATAAAATGGAGTCTCATTTACAATAGAACAGCTTGTATATATAGAGATAAAATGGAGTCTTTTATGTACAATAAAACAGCTAGTACATATAGGGATAAAATGGAGTTTCTTATGTACAATAAAACAGATTTTATATATAGGTATAAAATGGAGTCTCTTCTGTACAATAAAAAACAGCTTTTATATAGGAATAAAATGGAGTCTCTTATATACAGTAAAACAGCTAGTATATGTATGGATAAAATGGAGTCTTATGTACAGTAAAACAGCTAGTATATATATGGATAAAATGGAGTATCTTATATACAGTAAAACAGCTAGTATATGTATGGATAAAATAGAGTCTTATGTACAGTAAAACAGCTAGTATATATATGGATAAAATGGAGTGTCTTATATACAGTAAAACAGCTAGTATATATATGGATAAAATGGAGTCTTATGTACAGTTAAACAGCTAGTATATATATGGATAAAATGGAGTCTTATGTACAGTTAAACAGCTAGTATAGATATGGATAAAATGGAGTCTTATGTACAGTAAAACAACTAGTATATATATGGATAAAATGGAGTCTTATGTACAGTAAAACAGCTAGTATATATATGGATAAAATGGAGTCTTATGTACAATGAAACAGCTAGTATATATGGGGATAAAATGTACTCTCTTATGTACAGTAAAATACTACATATAGAGATAAAATGGAGTCTTATGTACAGTAAAACAGCTAGTATATATATGGATAAAATGAAGTCTTATGTACAGTAAAACAGCTAGTATATATATATGGATAAAATGGAGTCTTATGTACAGTAAAACAGCTAGTATATATATGGATAAAATGAAGTCTTATGTACAGTAAAACAGCTAGTATATGTATGGATAAAATGGAGTCTTATGTACAGTAAAACAGCTAGTATATATATGGATAAAATGAAGTCTTATATACAGTAAAACAGCTAGTATATATATGAATAAAATGGAGTCTTATGTACAGTGAAACAGCCAGTATATATGGGGATAAAATGTACTCTTATGTACAGTAAAATACTACATATAGAGATAAAATGGAGTCTTCTGTATAGTGAAACAGCTAGTATATATAGGGATAAAATGGAGTCTCATGTACAGTAAAACACAGTACATATAGGGATAAAATGGAGTATCTTATGTACAGTAAAACAGCTAGTATATATATGAATAAAATGGAGTCTCTTATGTACAGTAGAACAGCTAGTATATATGGGGATAAAATGGAGTCTTATGTACAGTAAAACAGCTAGTACATATAGGGATAAAATGAAGTCTTATGTACAGTAAAACACAGCTAGTATATATATATGGATAAAATGGAGTCTCTTATGTACAGTAGAACAGCTAGTATATATGGGGATAAAATGGAGTCTTATGTACGGTAAAACAGCTAGTACATATAGGGATAAAATGGAGTCTTATATACAGTAAAACAGCTAGCACATATAGGGATAAAAAGGAGTCTCTTATGTACAGTACAACAGCTAGTATATATGGGGATAAAATGGAGTCTTATGTACAGTAAAACAGCTAGTACATATAGGAATAAAATGGAGTCTTATGTACAGTAAAACTGCTAGTATATATAGGGATAAAATGGATTTATGGTTAGTGTGAAGTAATTTTGCATAACCCATTGACACATATAATGAAGTATGGATAGATTAAAGTAATATCTGAGGTCCTGAAAGGTTCATTAATAATGCTTGTATGTTGTCAAAGAATATGTTGGAAGTCAGATAAACTATTTTTTTCCAAAAGTGGGGTCTGGTCTTCAGACTGTGGCTGAATGCTTGAAGCTGTTTTAAATCTCTTGTAATATGCCTTTCCTGTTTTGCTTTGAACAGAGACTTGGGATCTTCCAGATGAAGAAAAGTATGACATCATTCCTGAGATCTGGCAAGGTCACAATATAGCAGACTACATCGACCCCGACATTCTACAGGTTAGTAAATTTAAACTGTATATAATTTGCATCAACTCAGGTTTAACAAGTTTTACCCAGTGTTAGACTATCTTAGAGAAAATAGGAAACCAGAAAAACCTAGAAAGAACTAGCAACCTTGGATAGGCAAGCACATTGATTTGATGATGATGATGATGACTATGACAACGACAATGATGATGATAATGATGATGATGATGATCCAGGCTGTGCTCATTTGCCTTTTTTCACAGTAAAATTCAAAAGGTTGCACATAAACATCAGCAACACATCATAAAAGGCAAAGCTACTCTCGAGATGCATGATTTTATCACTTGGTTGATGCAAGAAGCTTCTTGTTGATCAAGGTTTCTTCCTGATAAATGACATTGATAATGGGGACTTTCCCTCAGCATCTGATACCAGTACTGGGAGTAATAGCTGTGCCAATCAAGTGTAAAGAATGTACAAGAAAATGGAATAATCACACTGCTTAAATCTTGGATAAAAATGAATTTATTACAGTAATTTAAAAAGACCTTCATATAAATATTCATTATTGTGATGATACAAGTAATAAGTAAAATAATAATATATCGTCTCTTTTCTTGTAATCTGGAGTAAACTCTAGATGATGATACTACCACATTGAAACCCTGCTATAGCACACTTCGTTATAGCACAAATTCGGATATAACACAATCATGGCACGGCTCCCAAAATTTCATATATTTTTTCATATATGAAAAAAATTAATATTTTTTTCGAAGTACAAAAAATAATGTGTACAAAATCAATTATCATTTTGGGGTAGAGATCGTGTATGAATTTTGATATAACATCATCGTGGCATGGCTCCCAAAATTTTACAATATTTCGCAAATTTTGTGAAGTACTGCAAAGTTTGTGTGCCAAAATAAACAAGAGTTTGATTTAATAATTTAACAAGATGTATTGTATTCTTGAAGAAAAAGTGTCTTATGATTGCATCTTTCTTTACATGAATAAAGATGTTAAATGTTTCTATTTGTAAATATTCATTTCAAATTTGTCAGTAGTCAACACTGCATTTTGATCTTGGATTATTTTTGAAAGATGTCGGCTCATTACAAAGTTGATAAGTGTTAATCTTATTATTATTGGATCATGAAAAATAAAGCCAGTAAGTCTTCTTTGTGTTTGTATTTAATGCATTCTGTGTACAATTGTTGCTCAAAAGAAAGAAGATTCTCATCCAAATTTATAAATCTGTTAATTTATTTTAAGAAATTGCTAATCATCCAAGTCAATCTCATTGCTAAAGGTTGTTCAAATTATGCGGCAATGATTTATATTTTTTTTTAAAAACAAAAACAAATTGAAAGCTGCCAACATGCACATGTGGCTTTGCGGTGTTATCAGACAATCATCACAAAATCAACTAACCAGTGAATAATATCATGCATTGCCTATACAAATTATCCCATTGTTCCATAACAATTATTCTTGCTGTAGTCGTTCAAACAAATAGGTGTCGGAGTATTAATTAGTGGATATTTACAACGGATATCGTGATACAGAAATGTAAAGCTTTTACTGTTTAAGAGAAGCTTGAAGTCCGGGGCAGGATTAAACCCGGAGTTAAAGAAATGCAATTAGCTTAGAGATTTAGGTGTTCACAAGTCAAGCAAACAATGTGGTGGACTGAAAAAGTTTCTTACCCAAATTTATACATAATTTACCCACCTTTTTAAGGGAAGACAATAGACTATCAATGCCTGCTCAATCAACTGTCATACACACCCAGTGAAACAAATTTATGGCCCGAATTGTCAGGAGCAGCCCCCCCCCCCCCTCCCACATCTTAACCCTTTATACTTTCTAGCTTCAGATCATTCACATATACACAGAAAACTGTCCTACCAGTGATTGGTACAGAATCATTTAAGTTGTAGGGGTGGCACAATTGGCTAATATAATCAAACATTATACTCCCCACTTTTGCTCTGCAGTGAAGCAAAGTCAGTTATAAACAAAATTTTCAATGAATATTGGGTTTATTTTATTTATTTTTTCCTCTGTACGTTAGAGAATGACTCTACTGTTTTTATGGAACTCACTGTGTAACCCATACAATTGAATGGTTTACTCCCAAGCTGGGTTCAGGCATTTTACATGTATACACACCTGCAGAATTCTCATCGCAAGTACATTACGAGGTCAGTACAGTACATTTGACCTCCTGTATGAATTTTCAGCTCAAGTAAAATGTACTTTTCAAGCCTAAATAACGGTTTCCTTTTAGAAACTCCCAATGTCTGAATCATGCAGTTTATTGTCGGTCAGAAATCAGACCCTTTGGACATGTCCAGCAAATATGAATGTTGCAGGGGAAAAAACTTTTTCATAAGTTTGTGTGAATGTCTTAGCAAGAAATTAAATATTATGATTTGACTGGATCTATAAAATATTTATTCAAATATAAATTATGCTTTTTTGTGCACATTTTTGATGGAATTACTATTATGGATACAACCAGATTCAACAGGCGAGTACACGTACTCTTAACTATTTATGCTCAAGTTGCAGATTTCGTATTCATAAAAAGAAATATTAAATATGTAATGACCGTTTTAAGTAGTTCTTGTTTAATATGGAACAAGTTTATAACTGCGTCAGTGAAGTCCGTAGTATTGCCCTGACCCCTGATTTAAGATGGTAACTGTGCCAATGAAACATGTAGTTTTGTGCCCACTATTATAAAAAAAAAACTCCATTTTTTTGGTGCATGCATCATTTTTAGCTAAATGATTTGGTTGGTTATAGCGCGGTTCGGTACATAGCACAATGTTGTTTTGTGGACCCCGACCATCGTGCTATAGCGTGGTTTCACTGTACTACTACTACTGCAACTAATAATAATAATAATAATAACATAAATGACAATCTCTAATTAGCTAAAAGCTGGTTTTCATAATGGCCTTACATTAAAATATATTTGCATCGCAATAATAAAATTCTCAATATTAAACTAAATAGTTAAAGCAACAGTGAACTAAAAAAATTTAAATACACAAATCATAGTACAGGACTATCATACTACAATGATACAGCAGATACATAAATTCAAGACATGTCGGATACAAAAGATCAGACCTGGGATTATTGTTGAGCAAAGTCAGCATATTGTTAATAAATATCCAGGCTTCTTTTTTTAACATATATCAGGTTAGCAATCGTTATGTTAGATTTGAATGATAATTGCAGTATTTAACTTTGTGAAAAATGATTTTTTTTTGTCCAGCCTGCCTTAGTGAAAACTCTGCAGAGCAATCACTTTGACATCTGTGTAAATGTCCATACATCTGTCCACTCCCATGTACATGTCCATACATCTGTCCACTGCCATGTACATGTCCATACATCTGTCCACTCCAGTGTACATGTCCATACATCTGTCCACACCCAAAATTAAGGTCAGTGTTAAGGCTTTATATATTAAGCTCAGTGGTGAATTTACTTTTGTTAAAGACAAGGCAGGCTTGACAAAAAGAGTTTCTTTTACATGTAGTTATGGGCTAAGGGCCCAATGCACCACCATACTTCCCTCATTCGCAGTTCAGGGTGGATAATCAATGTAGAGAAGTCTAACCGTATCCGTTCTCAACATTTTGTCCATCTAGATATGGAACTCTTAACACATATTAACGTGGCATCTTTCTCCCAAACACATTGAAAGCATAGCTCATGCATCGGAGAAAGTATCAAACAAGACGTTTAGGTGAGAAAGTTTCTTACAGCTCCTCAGCCTTCTGAATGCTGGGGTGGACCTGTTACAATGCCAGTTTTCTACTGACCAAACTGACCTGCAATGGTCAGTAGCATGTGGATTCTTCAAGATAAGACTCTTCACATTAACCTCTTGGAAATGAAAGCCATTCTCAATGCCTTCCACACATGGGTAGAACATATCCATGGAAACCTGGTCCTGATAATGTTCGAAAATTCAGTTGTGGTGACATACCTCTGCAAGGGGAAGCAATCACCAGACCTTTGCCTCATGGTAGGCGAATACCTTCATGGGTACTCCCAATATCAGGTAATATTCAAGTCCTGGCCGACTGATTATCAAGGGAGGACAACTGCTTCATACAGAGTTGTCTGTTCGATGCTTGACATTCATTTTTCCCCAACCCCAGAAGCATGGACCATACCTGCTGCTTTAATCAGCTAGTAGGTAATGTGGGCATGCACCTTTCCTCCATCAGTTTTGATTATGAAGATTAAGAAATGACGGGCACATAATGCAATAATTCTGATTGCTCCACTAAGATGAAACATCCTGTATCAAGGATCTGCTTGATTTAGTGACAGATGTACCTAGATGAATCATAGCGACCTCAGTCGAGATCGCCACTATTCCATCCATGTCCAGAGAACTCCTCCTTCACTCCTGGCTCCTTTGAGGGATGTCCTGATTGAAAAGGAGTTTGGAGCTTCAATCGTGGAGAGGATAACAACAGCTGAAGATCCTCCGGTTTGAGGACATAAAAGGGGAAATCATGTGTTGCAATGACTGGTGTCAAATCAGTGACATCACACCACTCTGTACCCATTCCCCAATGGCAAACTTCTTTCTCTTTCTCTGTGAAGACAAGAAGTTAGCCCCTATCACAATCAAAGGATACTGTTCCATGATCTCAGACACATTCATGGAAGAGACGATTTTGGCCACAAGGAAATCTCTGGATTGCATTCCAATCTCAACATATCCAGACCATGCTCACTCATATTATTCCCCAATGGAATTTCTCCTGGTTTTTGACATGGCCAAACTCGTCTAAGTTTGAGCCATTGTCTTCCCCCCTCACTGAAGCAGCTATCATACATGACTTGTAATTTATGATAACAGTAAATTCAACACACAGAGTGAGTGAGCTACATACGATATCCGTAGATGCAAACTACATGCAATTACATTCTGATGGTTCAGTCATTCTAATGACACAACCAGGTTACTTCCTAAGAACAGCTTGCTGTCACTAGTCAACCAACAGTAACTATTCATTCCCTCTCCTTGATCAATCTGTCAAGAGAAGCAAAGCTGCAGAACCCTGTATGTACCCTCAGATGCCTGGACAATATCCACATCAACTGTAAAAGACTATTCCTACCACTGAAAGCAGGAATGCAAAACCCCACATGCGCTGGGCACTTGGCTAAAGGGAGTTATTAAATCAGTGTACTCTGAACTCACACAGGATCAGGTACACTAATGAACATTTCAGCTGATGAAATACGAGCGACTTCCATGAAGCTTTGAATGTAATGTCTCAATTCGGGACATATCAGACTCGGCTGACTGACATGCCCAGTCTGCCTTCTCTAGCTTCCATTTGTGTGACATGGCCTCGCTAAGGAGGGAACTGAATCTCATCGGGTTAGTGGTAGCTGCACAGACAGTGACCGCTCTCCATTCATGAAAGCACAACCTTTGACCGAGACATGAATTTGCCACTTTCGCTGGATTCGCCTGGGAAACTTTTCATGGTGAGACAATAACATACCTGCCAACCATTACGTTTTTGGCGTAATCATTACGCTATTTTTCACTGAATTACGTCTTACGCTCGCATGTATATTAGATTGCGCTTTTTCGTTTAAAAATAAATTTTTTTAAAAATATATACAAATAAAGCAATAAAAAGTTGTATTCTCCTTTTTATAAACAGCTCATCATTCCCACACATCATATTCCAGAAAAGAATGCTTCTGCATAACTATCGTATAAGAGTACACGTGACCATCTTAGACCTACATGCACTTTCCAAAAGTACACTATCATTATGTTCTATTTATAGCAGCTGTCACCTTTCCAATAAAACAGACTGGTTATATACTTTTAAACCTATTCCATCAGATTCGTTGTTCTGATTCATATTTGGTAGAGAAGCAGTCCATAGCTAGTTTGTTGAAAGTCAGTACAGTTGTCCACGGTTGACCTACATGTACATGTACTTTCCTAACACTATCCTTACATTCTATTTATAATACATTCTATTTATAATAGCTTGTAGTGCATATTTCCAAGAGAACAGACTGGTTTTCTACTTTGAAACTTTGGTCTCAGATTTATTGTTGCTTTTCATATTTCACACAGAACCAGTCTATAGTTATTTGGCACTAAAAGTCGTCGAATGGATTCTGTTCAGTGTGTAGGAGAGGAGAAATTTTAAAAATAATTTTAACAAGATGGGACAGAAAAAGACAAAAACCAGAATCCTCCAAAGATTCAAAGATGAATACATGGATGACGTAATACAGCGCCCCAGTCTGGGGCAGCATCATGCCCGATGCAAGCTCTGTGGAATGGATTTTATGATCGTTCATGGTGGTAAATTTGATGTGGAAAAACACTTGAAAACAAAGAAGCACATCAAATTAGCCAATATCACTAATTTGAATACTAAAGTAACTGTCTTTTTACAGCAAAATTCCAGTAGAGACACGAGTGTAATAAATACAGATGTGTTATTTACCGAGTTCTTAATAGAACACGAACTTCCCCTAGCAGTAGCAGACCATGCTGGTCCTTTATTTAAACGGATGTTCCCAGATTCCAAAATTGCAGAAAAATATGCATGTGCAAGAACAAAAACAGTTTAGTGTTTATCAAAAGATACTTCACAGAAAATAGCAGAGGCGATGAAAATTGGACCATATAGTGTTGCTACAGACAGGAGTAGTGATTACAACGACAAAAAGTTATACCCTATCTGTGTTAGATACTTTGATAATGAAAAAGGCAAAATCATGAGTGTTCTTCTTTCCTTACCAGAATTGACGGTAGCTTCCACTGGAGAAAACATTTTTGATTTGCTTGACAATGTGTTGAAAAAACGTAACATAAATTGGCAGAACTGTATGGGGTTTTCTGCTGATAATGCATCAGTTATTCATAAAGGAGTTGCTTCCTACATTTTGAAAACATCTCCATCAGTTTATGTAACAGGTTGTCCCTGTCATTTGATGCACCTTGCTGCAGGAAACGCTACTGATAAATTGGTAGTAGATATTGGTAGTCTGTCAAATGACATATACTATTATTTGGAGAAAAGTAGTACAAGGAAACAGGCACTCGAGCTGTTGCAAGATTAGTTTGACCTTGAAGATTATAAAGTTACAAAGCATGTGAGTACAAGATGGTTATCTCTTGGCAAATGTATTAGCCGTTTACTTGAGCCTTGGACAGCTCTACTAGCTTTCTTTCAAAAGGAAAGTGAGTCTGCAGAGAGAAACAGGGAAAAAAGAGTGAAGAAGAGTAACACACTAAAGCAAAGTCTGTTAGAAGTCAGAAGAGAAAAGGAGATGAATGTAAAGGTAGAAGTAATGAAGAGGATGGGTCATCAGAAAGAAAGAAATTTAAATCTATGGAAATTCCCATATTGAGATGAAGTGCTTTTAAATGATTCAGTTGCTGATGTAAATGAGAGACAGTCAAAAAGCTTTAAGAGTGTCAGATTCTGTGTCAAGAGATATCCCTTTCCATTGCCTCCTTCATCTACTTTGGATCATCTGGAAGGAGAATTCCTAAAGTATCAAGTTGACATTCTACCTGACAGTGTACTTCATGCAGACAGAGTTGATGTACAATGGCATCTTATTTCCCAGCTAAAAGATCCAGCAACTGGAAGACATAAATTTCCTCTTCTGTGTCAGGTTATGAAAGGAATATTGGTTCTTTACCATTCTAATGCCGACTGTGAGAGATTGTTCAGTATTGTCAAGAAAATTAAAACTGAATTTAGATCCAGTCTCAGTAACCCAGTGCTTAGTGCTCTACTGGTGTGCAAAACATTCATGGTAGCATCTGGTGAGAAGTGTTTTGAATTGCAGCATGACAGTTTGTTGCTTTCTAAAGTTAAAAGTGCTACATATGAAAACTTGAAGCAGTAAATTTTTTTAAAAAAGAGAACAAGACCAGAGGATTAAATAAACACTTGTAAATATGTTTAACATGTAATGTTCCATTTATATTGTGTCCATTTTTGTACAAGAACTAGAACTAGCTGCTGATTCAGGTTAGTAGAAAATATAGCATATTATATGTAGATTACTCGGATTACTCTTTTTGTCCTCTTGGATTACACTTTTGCCTCTCAGGGGGTTGGCAGATATGCAATAATCAAGTGCAGAATCCCAAAGGGATCTCCAGCGCACGTGTATCAACAAATTGTCTCTAGTTGTGCTAAACTAACATTAGGAGAAGTTTATCCTTTTAGCAGACCAATCATGCTCCTATTGGGTGACACAGGTATAAGTAAGAATGCTCCTCTTCTATTCTCCTAATTTAATGTGATTAGATATTGTATTTCATGGAGAAAACAAATATTTTAGTAAATTATGTTTCTCCAATAATACTTACCTGATGACATTACAAATAATCCCTCCCATCCTTCCCCGCAATGCTGAAGCATCCTTTAACGTTTCGCTCAAGTAAAAAAACTGGCACATTCAGGTATAACAGTGACCACCTAGCAGGCAGAAAGGTGAGTTAACCTGTAAGAGTTGCTTCCCTTTGTCTATATAAATATATAGACAGAAAGACGTTTTTCATCTTTCTGGGAGGGTTGGATTCAGAGGTAGCAGAAATTTATCCCTAAGTAAAAATTATGATAGAAAAGAATGTTCTTTTGTTTATTGTTGTATGTCTTTGATGCCCTGTCACAGTTAATAGGTAGGTGGTTTCACAATATGTCAGCACAATACTGGCCACATGGGGCCAATTAAAAGTTCAAATTTAAAACTTTAAAATGATCAAAAGTTCAGATGCAAAGATAAAAGATAGCAAAAAAAATCCTTAACTCTGAAAAGGGGCCAAGCTCACTTTTGTCTGAATTTATTTTCTGCATGATAATGTTTACAATGGCTACTGGAGACTAGTGAAAGTAGAGATGATTTACCTAATTGTTGATTACACTCTTGTTAACTCTTGAAAATAACAGCACCAGGATGAAACACTAGGCAGAACATTTCCTTTGACTACTGAGCCATCTAGTCCCCATAAGTAAAAAGGTATTAAAAGATATTTGAAAATTTCCATATCACCACAAATTTAGTGGTAATTAGAAAAACTGCCTTCATTCCAATGCACACATCTGAGAAAACATTAATCAACAAATAAATTTTCCACATGCTTTTTTCTACATGTATATCCATTTACTTTGCATTTTAGAAACTAGATGCTCTTGAGAAAGAGGAGGAGTTACGTGAAAAAGCTGGCTACTATATGGATGATGAAAGTGATGATGAGGAAATGCAAGGGATTAGACAAACAGCAAAGATGTAAGCTCTCAGCATGGAATGTTTCTCAGACCTTTTTGGCTTAAAGGGATTTCAGTCCTCCCATGAACATGACATAGTGTCCATTCTCATTTACCAAATAAATTTATATTACTAACAATAGTTACCAACTTTTTGGTCTTACTAAAATTAGTAACTAAGTATAGATCCATCTTTCAGGTAAATTTTATGTTAAGGGAGACAATCAGAATTAGGTAAATGGTTCGACCTTATGGTATTTATCTCCCATGGATAATGTTCCACTGGTAGTAATATTTGAAACAATAGTAGAAAATATTTTTTAAAGAAAATCGCAATTATGTCACCAATAATGTTTGAAATGTTAATATAAATTATCTTGTGACATAAAAAGAAAGTAAAATTTTGAAAAATATATAGATTATTTAGAGTAGTATGTTTACAAAGGACCATGAATAGCAATATCTCTGGATTTATGTTCTTCCATCCGATCTTGTGTAGATTTGTATCACTTCAACCCGCCAAGCCATCAGTATTCTGAATCCTTTGATTTTCTATTTCATATTTTGTTTGAGAGTGTATGCCAAAAAAAGTTCAGCAGTCTGTGTTACAGTTTGGTCTTTATTTGTATGTCCCCACAGCATGCAGAGGAGGCATCTTGATTTGGTCCCGTCTGTCTGTCCATTCCGAGAATTTTGTTAGCAAGACTGTGCAAAACCCACTCAGCACAGACAAATGAAATCTAGCATGTCTATTTGTATCCATATGTACACAGACAAATGAAATCTAGCATGTCTATTTGTATCCATATGTACAAGAGTTTTGAAATTTTCTACTAATTTTTTAAACTTTTTTGGCAAAAACCTTGTTAGAATAATTAAACAAAAAGCACTTAAGATAGACAAATGAAATTTGGTGAGTATATTTTTTATTTATATCTACCCGATCTGATTAGATTTTCAGGCAGTTACAGCAATTTGTCAGTTTTTTATTTTACACATTGTATAAACTTTTTGGACTTTTTTTTTTAAAACCTTGTTAGCACGATTAAGAAAAATCCTCTTGAGGTAGACAGATGAAATTTGGTATCATTGCATATACAGATGACTTCATTAGATTTTGAAAAAAAAATCAAATTTGTCTAAATTTTTGGGACTTCAGATTTTTTGGTCTGCAGCTGGGACATACATGTATTCTACAAACAAAAATGTAGACACTTGTTTTCATTCCTTTTTTCACTGACTGCAGACTGAGAAATCTGGTGTGCACTTCTCTTTTTCATAGTTCATATGACATATCAGAATTAAGTTGAGAAAAGTTGATTGAATCTATGACAGCGCCCATAGCTGTGGTCAGAAAGTCATTTTCCATGAATTTATATAGCCAGAACTTTTTTTGTCTTGGGTTCAGAAGTCCAGTAATAATACACGTGCCAAAATTTCAGGGTTTACCATTTTTACAGCAACTGTCCAAGCGGGTTTTAATACATGTATCAAAATTTCTCCTCAAAATGCAATTTTGCTTTATTTAGCTTCTGATATTTCTAGTGCTATTTACAACACATACACTCAGTTGTGAACAACATAGACCCAGATACACTGTCCCATAATGCAGCAGCAGATCAGGATCAATGCTGTTCTTGTATCAGGGCTGAGCAAAAAAAAAAAATTCATCCACTTGTCCAGGACAAGTGGTTTCAGAAAATCGACTTGTCCCACCTTACTTTTCACTTGTCCCACTTTACTTTTCACTTGTCCCACCTTACTTTTCACTTGTCCCAAAATGGTAATCACTTGCCAACATTTGATGCGATGTATGTACTTAATCCATAGAAAGAAAAAATGAAATGATATACAACACAAGTATTTCTTAAAAGAATTTAATTTTTCAAAACATTGGTTGATATACATTTGGCTACTTCAGGTACATGTATGTATGTTTTAGCTGCTGGATTTGAAAAAAATGTCCATGTACATGTCTGCCACCTGCACCAGCACTAAACCAGCAGTTGATAGCTGTGTCTGGGGTAAAGTCCTCAAGCTCTGGTCCATTTAGTGAAATGTTCATAAGAATTTGTAAACTCTCTTGGTTTAAGGAATTCTCACACTCTGTAGCAGACTTACATTCTATCCCTCCACTTTCACAAAAAATTTCCTTCTTCGAATCGTCCTTTATTACCTTCCTTGCAAAAATAATTTAGCAGACTCATTTTATCCACATAATAAATATCAGCTTGATTGACAACTACTTCTAAAGTGATCATAACAAACATTTTCTCTTTCAAATACAAAGGGACAGCTCATTAATTAGCGTAATTTTTTCGCTTCAAACACAATAGCCCACATGAAAGTTAATCCTCTGTATAATCAGTTAAAAATTAAAGAATCATTACTGTCATTTAATCAGTTCAAAAGGAAACCAACTGTGATGTCGGTAAAGTGCCTTTCATTAATTTAATTAAGCTGACTCGCTGGATTAAAATCATAGTGATCCGCTCATGAGGATCTGGTTTGAGTTAACACAATGCAACAAAGCGGCTTAAAACACTGCTAATTAATCATACCGGCTTTGTTTTGTTTGACGTGTTTTGATTTGCTGATAATTTGGTCGCTTAGCCCAATATGCAGTCAAGCTGTAACAGAACGTGCACATATGTGACAGTTGTTGCTGACCACCTGTGGGTGTTATACAGGATTTAAACGTATACATGGAGAGGGGTAGAATCAAGTATTCAGTACACCCAAAGGGTATGAATGGCAAAATAAAGGTAGATAGAGTGATTAAAGCACGAAAATAAAGACTTCCCTGACTTTTTTAAAATAGGAAAAAAAGCACTTGTCCCGGACTAGCAACTTGGAAAATTTTACTTGCCCAACTTCGAAAATGAATAGTCCGGGACGTCGGGCTATGGGATTTGCTCAGCCTTGTATATGGTAATAAGAAGAAAGATGAGCATTAGTTATTTACAAGCAAATATAGTAAATTAAAATATGATGCTTCATATGAACTGCCTTATACATAAGGCAGGGCTCAAATTAACGCTACTATACTAATTCAAGGTCTGTCACTAAAGCACTAACCCCCACAGATCCGTTGGATCAGTAAAAATCTAGGCTAACAAGCGGTCTTGTATTGGATGTATCTAATAAAACATGGGATGGCATTCCCTTTAATGGGTAATTGATCTGTGTATTGTGTTAACTGACTACCTGCCAAGACCCTGCATTTGACAAGGTATAGTGAATGCCCACAACAGAAATGGGCATGTGTTCTTCCACACATGAAGTAAATAAGGGTGTTGACTATCAAAATAGTCACCATGCACACGAAACTAGTCTGGTACCCTGGCCCAATGCTCTAATTTCAATACTGATACTGATGATGCAAAATGATGTAGAGTATCAGGCTAGTGCCAAAACTTGGTCAATTGGAAAAGGTCATGTTGGCCAACTAAATGAATAATGCAGAATTATACCAAATAACAAGTTTTATATTTAGATCAGTTGTTGATAAGAAAGCGCTGCATTGTGAAGTGACAGTTGGAAAGACGTGGAAGTTCTTACAAGGTGGGCAGCTGCCACCAAAATGTCAGAAATTATATGATGGCCAGAAAGAGCGCCGTTATATAAAGAGCAGAGAATTGAGAAAGTGTCATAAATCCTGGGGAAAAAAATACACGTGGCTGAAATATGACCCCCAGAAAAAATGTGATGTTGTGCACTCTCTGCACTGAGTATTCAGAGAAATATGAAAGTGAGCCAATCAGGGAAATTGAGACAGGATCAGTAAAGAAGTTATTATGGTGATCCTGTGGTTCAGTACAAAAAAATTCTAAGTCCTGGTGATGTCACATTATATTGAGGTATTTTATACATATGGGATCCATTGCCATACCTGCCTTGTGAAGGGGACTGCATTATAATGAGGGATAAGTCAGTTATCACATTGATTTTGCATTGAAGTCACAATTCAGTCCAAGTTTGACATATTAGTATCTCATACAGAAAAATAGTATCTCATACCCAAAATTAGTATCTCATACAGAAAATTA
This sequence comes from Margaritifera margaritifera, assembly GCA_029931535.1. Classification (NCBI taxonomy): domain Eukaryota; kingdom Metazoa; phylum Mollusca; class Bivalvia; order Unionida; family Margaritiferidae; genus Margaritifera; species Margaritifera margaritifera. The sequence continues at coordinate 3,220,911 of JAQPZY010001577.1, forward strand.
GTATCTCATACCCAAAATTAGTATCTCATACAGAAAATTAGTATCTCATACCCAAAATTAGTATCTCATACCCAAAATTAGTATCTCATACCCAAAAACATTTCTTCGTCAGATACTAAAGAGCGTTATTGTAGTTCAATTTTTTAGACTGGATACAAGTTTTTTTTCTTCACATATATTTTTTAGACTGGATACAAGTTTTTTTTCTTCACATATATTTTTTAGACTGGATACAAGTTTTTTTTCTTCACATATATTTGGTTTTAACAAATTGCTGTTTAATTTCAATTTATTTCATCGAGATAATAAACAAATCTTTAATTTTAGAATTCGAGACAAAAGAAACATGATAACGCTGATGTCAAAAGAGAAGAGGAAGATCACAGGACCACGTTTGCCAAGGTCAGCCAGACCAAGAAGCAGATCAGAAATGGAAGAAGAACTGGAAGAACTAGGAGTGGAGATTGAAAATAAAGAAGAAGTATGTTTTGATGTATTTATACTTAAGCTGATTGGAGTATAAAACTTGAGGTCAGACTAAAAATCCAAAAATGTGGACATTTCATTATTTGGATTAGAATCAGGTTGGAATAATAGAATTTTCAGGATCTGCCTTACTTGGATGAATCTGTTTAAAAATATCCTCTTTGATTTTGGGGGTTTGAGATCGAGTTTTAGTTGCTAGCTCAACAAATCTTGGAGAATATATATATATATATATATATATATATATATATATATATATATATATATATATAGGTCTAGAGGTCATGAACTTTTGAGTTTGAGCTTGAACATTTGTAAAAGCCTTCATTTTTAAAGCGGCTTGTTTGATCAAGTGAGAGAATCTCATCCTCCAGCGTGGATTCCAAAGTTTAATGATATCTGGGCTAGTTAAGCTGTTGATGAGAGTCAAGGTAGAGAATAAACATGGAATCTGTTTGTATAATACATTATATTTTTAATTATACTTGGACTAGGATTAAAAAAAACAAATTTAACATTATATCAAAGGACTAGGTACTACAAGGGTCAAATTTGGCCCAACCACCAAAAAGGCTGTAAGTTTGTATAAAGACTGTTTAGGATGCATTTTGTTCAGAATAATAAAAATTTTGTTTAATTTAATCAAATTATGTACTTTTGAGGCACCAAAAGTTTACCTACATAAAATGACGTTACTTCTGGTTCCATGACGTTATCGTGATTTTAATGACGTCATGCATGCAAATTTTAATTTTTCAATACTTGCTGATAATATATATATATATATATATATATATATATATATATATATATATATATATATATATATATATACATATATATATGCAAATCATGGGGACTAAAGAACTTTGACAAATGACTTTTACAAATATCAACAAAACATCCATAAGAAAAAATATATATTCAACTTCACTGCTTTAAATTTTTTTTTTTTTGTACCCCAAATGGATCGCTATATGTTTTCTGTGCATCTTTACAGAACTCACTTTCTTTAAGATGCTGTGAAGTACTACGTGTATATAACATTATCATCACTGGAAAAAAAATCATTTTAATATGCTTGAAAACTTAATTTTTTTAACTGACATTAACCCTTTAGAAAATCATTGAAGTGAAAGATACACTGTAATATAGACATACACTGTGATAAAGACACACTGTGATTAAGTCATACACTGTGATATAGACATACACTGATAAATACATACACTGATATATAGACATACACTGTAATAAAGACATACACTGTGATATGAACATACACTGTGATAAAGACACTGTGATATGGACATACACTGTAATAAAGACATACACTGTGATTTGGACATACACTGTGATAAAGACATACACTGTGATATATTGGCATACACAGTGATATATACATACACTGAGATAAAGACATACACTGAGATAAAGACATACACTGTGATAAAGGCTTACACTGTGATATATTGGCATACACAGTGATATATACATGCACTGAGATAAAGACCTACACTGTGTTAAGAAGGTGAAGGAGAAGAATAGAAATTGTCATTTGTCAATTGCAAACAGAGAAATCGGTTATCCGAATAATGATTCACCTAAGATGTTCATCATGCAAGCGTATCACAATGGTAGCCTAGCACATGCTACTTTATACAGAACCAATTCACAATTGACTTTGAGAGTTGGCACAATAAAGTGTCAAGTATGTATTTGAGAAAACAAAATTACGATAAAAAACAGCTACTTAAAAACATTGCATTTTAACAATCTTTGCAAAGCTAGTTTCCACATCACTAGTGCATTCAATAAAAACACTTTTATTCCAGAATGCCAGTACTTAAATGAAAACTTAACTATCCACAATGGACAATTTGGATGAATTAGAGAGAAAGAAAATCATTTTACGAAGTAATGTTCAACAAAGGACACGCTCGCAATATTATTAGTTTCAAATTGGTTTCGGGTTTGGGGAATGTCGCTTCAGCAGATTTTCAAACATTATCTACCATTGCCCCTAAAAGCAAACATATGGTGTGACTTTTACAAGCGTAATGTATGGTAAGAAGAATATTGACATCAGGCCGTTTGTCGATAACAATTTCAATACAAATGAGCTAACAACATAGCAGATATGTGAGTATTTAACCATACATTTATCATCACAAAAAATCGAAATGTTGTACATCGTCACTGTATGTTTAAAAGAACTAATTATGTACACATATATAACTAGAATACATACAGTATATAACTTGACTGGAATGTACAATGCAATACTATTAAATTATCCGTATAGTTATTATTCTAAGTTTTAATAAAAGTATTGAGCAATCAAATGCAAATTCTTATAATGACCTATTCACAAAAAATTTTGTGTCAAATTACTCAGTCCAAAACAGTATGTACTTAGATCATTCAAAACGATATACATTATTAAAACTACAGAGAAATCTGATATAACATTATTGACTGTTTTTTTTTTTTTTTACCTGGACTAATTACTTCACAAGCAACTTTTAACTTATTTAAGTGATTTATTACTCTTCGATGTCAGCTGTATCATCACCACCGTTATTATCATCATCATCATCATCAATCAACTGAGGTTCAGGAAGGTCTTGCGCATCATTCAAATAAGAACTCGAGTCAGACATCGAATCAAAAGGTGCATTTCGATGACGTGCATATCCAAGGTACCAGATGACGGCTGCTATGTGTGCACACGTACCAACAACACGGGCTCCGGCTCGACATTGGCAGTACCAACCTCTGACTGAATATTGATCATAATCAAGCCAGAGTTTGTGCGCTCTACTGGACACATGCCGGCTCTGAATTTTGGCCATTAGAAGTCCATTCTGGTCTTTATGCACTAATAAATCATAACCTCCATCCTCACTAAGGTGCTCACGGGTGTAAGACATAAAACATGTCGTCTGCAAATGAACACTGCCTGGAAATATTTCAACTGTGAATATTTTCCTTGATTTCTAAAGAATATGTGTGTCTGATAAAGTATAACTGCATTTAATTTCATACTTTACTCATTTATTGTGGCATAATATTTGTAAAATGAAATTTACATACCTTGTAAACTGCTGCTGCGATAAAAGCGTCACTGTTGCCTGCAATAGAATCTGACCATTTTCTTTAAAATTACCGTATCCCACATGAGTGAAACAAAATAAAATTTTCTGAGATTACAATTTATCTAATAAGGGAAATGTATTGAAAGTTTCCTGTTGTTTCATGACTGTGGGAATAGTTAAATTTGTATAAATACTTTATAGTCAGACGAATTTTTCACATTTTCCGCATTATACACCTCATGTGCGGCTGCCGATGACGTCGTCGCACGCGATAAATATGAAAAATATAACGTATTATTAAAGACAAAGGTATGTCTATACAAACTAAATAAAACAGCCTTTAAAATAAAGAAAATAAATTTTGGACATTTTCTGAGGCCATTACAGTGATCTAGAGTCCCTAGTCCTTTATTGTTATCCTGACACTATAGATGTAGGGGTTCCTTGTGTCCATCTGTCCTTTGATCCATCCCTCCATTCTTCCCGTCTGTCAAAATTTAGTCAATGCAGATAGTATCAGTTTTTTATGGGTTGCTGTGAAACTTGGTAAAAACATTAGTCATCATCTGAAGATGGACATGTCAATAAATCACTTTGCTCGTGCAATTTTTTTAAGCTGCTCCCCACACCACCCCCAGCAAATGCTTGACAGATCGATCACTTTGTTGTCCATGTGCATGTCCATACATATCTACATACACACCCTTAAGTGAGGTAAATGTTTACATTTTAGATTAAGGTAAATGTTAAACAATTTTATTTTTTTTTAAACTTTTATGCTAATAAAAGGCAAGCTGGACAAAAGGGTAGTCTCTTTTCTCAGAACTTTCACCCTTTTTGATTTGCAGCTGAATGCATTGTTGGACAAAATCTTGTAAACCCAGCAAGTCTGAGTTTTCAGTGGATTGTCGGGAAACTTGGTGCATGCTGTCATCGTCTGAAGATGCACATGTCAGCTAATGACAGTCATAACACAAGTTTTGTGGGCATTATTGCCCCTTTCTTGTCTTGCAGCAGAATGAAATGTACAGCAATGTTGTGAATACAATGAGTCTTGCAATTTCTGATGGATCACTGTGGAACTTGGTATGGGTATCATCTGAAGATGTGCCCATTGACAGATCACTTTGGAATTTAGTACATATTATGGGTATCACCTGAAGATGTGCCCATTGACAGATCACTTTGGAATTTAGTACATATGGGTATCTCCTGATGTGTCTGAAGATGAACCTATTGACAGATCATTTTGGAAGTTACTACATATTATGGATATAATCTGAAGATGAACCTATTGACAGATCACTTTGGAATTTAGTACATATTATGGGTATCACCTGAAGATGTGTCTGAAGATGAACCTATTGACAGATCACTTTGGAATTTAGTACATATTATGGGTATCACCTGAAGATGTGCCCATTGACAGACCACTTTGGAATTTAATACATATTATGGGTATCACCTGAAGATGCACCTATCGACAGATCGCTTTGGAACTTGGTGCATATTATGGGTATAATCAGAAGATGCACCTATTGACAGATCATTTTGGAACTTGATACATATTATGGGTATCATCTGAAGATGTGCCTATTGACAGATCATTTTGCTCCTGTGATTTTTGTTTCATGTGTTGCCCTTTTTAACTTGGAGATGGAGATATGGTGTATGAATGCAACTAGTTCTGCAGTTTTTCATTGATCTTTGTAAAACTTAGTATATATTATGGTCATCATCTAAAGATATTGACATAACACTTTGCTCCCAAAGTAAGAGTTATTGCCCTTTTTGACTTCCATCTGGTGCAATACATATGCAAGACAGAATCTTGTGAATGCAGCTCCCCTCATAATTTTTGGTGAATTATTATTACTTGGTATATACGGGCCCCGGGTGGCCGAGTGGTCTAAGGCGCTCGCCTTTACAGATCACTGATATCTCACCTCTGTCCGCGTGGGTTCGAGTCTCGGGCTCGGCCAAAGTGGGTATGTGAGAAAGCTTGCCAGTAGCTTCCCGTGGGTCAGTGGTTCTTCCCGGGGGTTTTCCAGGTTCTTCCTCCACCATATATACTGGCCGCCATGTATCATGTGCTGAATAATGACATTAAACCCATAACAACAACAACAACAACTTGGCATATATTATGATCATTGTTAGAAAATACCTAAGCTGACCAATCAATGTGATCATAAAATTTTTGGAAGAGTAATTGCACTTGTTTTTCGAAAGTTACAGCTTCATATAATACACATGTATGAGGGAATCTTGTGAACTAAGCTAGTCTTGCAGTTATTAATGGATTTCTGTGTTGTAAAATTTTAGGAAATTAAGATGTAAAGATGACACTAATGTTTTATTCATCTTTCAAATAAAATGTTTATCAAATTTCAAATCAGGGATGAATTTCAACTTGTGCATACTGCTAATATAATCTGATGTTAAATTTCAGACTCACTATGCCAGAATGAAGTCTAGAAGTGCCAGTAGAAAACCCTTGAAGCGGAAACGGGATGAGTCTGAAGGTTCCACATCACGTGCCAGAAGTTCCTCTCGAACTCCACGAGACCAGTCGGGTGTAAGAGATGCCAAGGTCAGTAAAAACTTTTTCCTGTATTCTGTGGCAAGGGCACATGTTGGTACCCAAGTCCATACATATGTCCTTGCAGTTCATCAAGAATTTTGTTTCCACTCAATAACTTTTGAAAGACTTTGGGGATAGAAGAACAATTTTGGCTTTAGGCTTAATGTCAAAAAGACATAGATCTGTTTCAGTTTTCACCTCTTTACATCAAAATTTGACAAATTACTGTGGGGCCACTCTTTGACTTGCATGTTTGCCCTTGCCTAACGAGTTTTGTTTCTGTTTGATAAGTGTATTGACCATATTTCACTCATTCTGGTTGAGGGTGGTGTTGAATGTAGTTCAGTGAAATGTGCCTGTGAAATCTTATGTCTCTGGCTGTACTTTTCTTACCAGGTGTAGCTTTCATTCATCTTCACTGTATGAGTGGATCCTACCTGGCAAGTTTGTGGATTTCCTCTGTATCTCTAACGGATTTACTGCAGGTGGTAACATCATTAGTTATAAATCAATTAAGTCTATTGCCAAAGAGCACAGTGTAACTCGGGTCTAACTACACCTGTAAATCCGGCAGATTTAACTGTGTAGTAGGGTGAACTTCAGTGGATACTACATAGAAATGAGTGGAAAATCTACAAAAGCAATCTACAGCATTCATATAAGAACAGACATTAACAGAGCACATACAATAGATACATCACCAAATCAGAGAAAACACACCTTCTAATTAGTGCATCATTTTCTTTAAAAATCACAGATTTTCTTTCAAAAATTGTATCTCTTTATTAGCTATTAATTTGTGGTTCATAGCACAAATTGTATGAAGATTGGGTGAAAGAAATTGAAGTTATAACATTTTGAATTTGTACATGTTAGATACTAAAATTAACCAAGGTGACAGACCATCGGTTAAACAGGGTGTTTTTAAAGTTGGACAAGCTAAGCACCACCACTTTCTTACATAATTGATCAAAGAGTGCCAGGTGGGCATCAATCCATTGGTATATTGAATATGCAATGCTTGACTGACAGCTGGTGCTATATAGGTTGAGCTAGGGGATTATCATTTAGGAAAGCAAACAAAAATTTAAGACAAAAAGGCTGCTTGAAAACCTTATACTGTATCTTCTTATTGGCTCATTTATTAAACATTGGCCTACTGAAGCATTTTGTTGTAGACTATTATTGATAATTTCTAACTTCAAACTTCACTGATGCCTAAAAGTTCATCTGCCTGATGTAAGAAGTGTACAGTATGGTTCTAGCCCTCTTCCTAATGCAAGAAGTGTACAGTATGATTCTAGCCCTCTGCCTAATGCAAGAAGTGTACAGTATGGTTCTAGCCCTCTTCCTAATGCAAGAAGTGTACAGTATGGTTCTAGCCCTCTGCCTAATGTAATAAGTGTACAGTATGGTTCTAGCCCTGTGCCTATTGTAGAAGTTTACATTATGGTTCTAGCCCTCTGCCTAATGTAAGAAGTGTACAGTATGGTTCTAGCCCTCTGCCTAATATAAGAAGTGTATATTATGGTTCTAGCCCTCTGCCTAATGTAATAAGTGTAGAGTATGGTTCTAGCCATCTGCCTAATGTAATAAGTGTAGAGTATGGTTCTAGCCTTCTGCATAATGTAATAAGTGTAGAGTATGGTTCTAGCCCTATGCCTAATGCAAGAAGTTTACATTATGGTTCTAGCCCTCTGCCTAATGTAAGATGTGTACAGAATGGTTCTAGCCCTCTGCCTAATGTAAGAAGTGTACAGTATGGTTCTAGCCCTCTGTTTTTAAAAACTTTTCATGTATGAAAGTCAAGCTCAAGCTCAAAGTTTGAAGATTTTGCCAGTTGGAATCATGGCTTTGTCAAGGTGTTCTTAAATACCAAGGCCAAACTAAAAGCTGGATTATGACGTTTGATCTCATTCTCACATGGTCCGCTGTCAGATGAATATCACTTTTCACACTCTGATTGGTTATTTCACTTCAGTTGTTGTTTCAAGAAATATTTATTGAAACTCAAGAAATATACAGGCAATTCACGCATGGCTTGCAGTATGATTAGTCAGTGTACACATGATCACCAATAATTGAGAGTGGTTAATATATCAGTTTCATATTAGCATGATAATGAAACGACAACCATAATTCCAATCATTCGTAGGCAGATAAAGAAATCCACCCACCCACTTTTTCCTGTACTGGTTCGTCCTTAATTTTGATTTCTCTACTAGGATCCTAGGAGGTGGATATACTATACATATCATATCTGTGCTCTTTCGAGCTTGAGGTTCCATTTCCAGTGACCCTAGTTTTTCCTACTTTTTTGTCCGACTCCCTCTTTTTCTTAGCTTTTTCCAAAATGGACCTACTGTCCCAACTTTTCTTCAATTTAATGTTCAGAGATGCTGCCAGGCCTCCAAAACAAAAATCCCTTTATAACCAGTGCTTTTAAAAGTATGAATAGATGTTTATTCAAAGGTATTCTTTCCATATTAATGATTATACACTGCATATTGTAATACATTACCCACATTAGGTTAACTGTGTATTCTATGTATTTGTGAGCGAGTGAAGGAATTAGATGAGTGGACAGTATACAGTTAGTGTGAGGCCTGAGTTATAGATCCTAATTATGCTCGTTACTGAAACATGAACAATGCCTCTAAGAGTGGTCATACTGGCTGTCACTCCAGGGTTACTCTGTAAAACTTATAGGGGTGGACAATGCTAATCACTTCTCATGCAGATTTTAAGAACAATGGTTTTAAATAAAGAAAAATATAATTTCTAGTTTTTATAAACTTATTATAATACCTTTTCTTTCATATCGTAGAAAAGAATGTTGTGTTTTTTTATTTTTATTTTATGTCTTTTAAGCCCTGTAACAGGGGCACTTGTCAAAATCACTTTAGTCTGAATCAGTTTTCTGCATGATAATTAATGTTTACAGTGGCTTCGGAAAATTAGTGTAAGCTTAGTAGAGGCAACTGTGTAATTGTTTATTACACTGGGTTGCCCCCCTAGGATTGTCCCTGCTTTCTTTTAAATTGATTAATCAGTGGTTAAAGATATTGATTGTACATTTTTAATGTCTTATGCGTTTCAAGTTATACTTTAAATATTCAAATGATTCAACTTTGTCATCTGGATAGTACTTTTATTTTCTATTTCAGATGGCAAGGAAAGTAAAGAAAATAGCTAGAAAGGCACAGATGCCTTTCAACCGAGACGCAAAGAAGGGAGAGGGTGATAGGGTCATCCTCAATATGAAACCCAAACATTTGTTTTCAGGAAAGAGAAAAATGGGCAAAACACAGAGGCGTTAATGACTCCCATTTTCCATCCCCCTTTCTACCATCAGGCTGACGAAAAATGCATATTTTTCCATAGATCAAGGAATTATTGCAGCCTTGCATATTTGCGACAAATGGCATTTTGGACATTTGTAAAATATCTGACTAAATATGACCAGTTTTCTACATATACTAAAGTACTTCAAATAGGCACTAAAAATATGCTCAAGAAAATCTTGTCAGCAAGTCTTCATTCATAAATATATATATATATATATATATATTCAGTGGGAAAAAACCTAGTAAGTAGAAGGCTAAATTCAGACTTGTTTGTACACTTAAAGTAATAACATATTCTTATTTGCCTAAAATGCAACTACATACCAATAATTTTCACTTATTGTACTATAAAACATTACAGTTATTTCATGCCTCTCTGAAACATGACAACACTCGACTGAAAATGGAAAATAACTCTTACATTTCCTTTGGATACTAATGCATACATCTGACCTGGATTATTCCAGAAATTTCTCAGGCTTCTTAAAATAAAATATGATCACTCTGTTCTTATTCTGAAAAGAATCTTTTTCCCTTTGATTCATATTCTAAACAAGTTTTAATACAAGGTTGGAGTTTTAAGGATTACGCAACTTGTTTTACAGTCGACATGCAATTTTATGTTGTCCACAGTGATGGACAAGTTAGATCATACCAGTGACTTGTACACAGTGATGGACAAGTGAGACCATACCCAGTAAATTGGCAGCAACAGTGCTTTCATCAGACACTTTGTTTAGGTTTTGCTAAAAGTGTTTTTATTTGAGCACCAGTTCATCATGCAGGCTGTGCCCTTCTTGATACAAGCATCATATAGTTTACAAAACAAAATGGAAAAAAATTACCATTACATTATCTGATTATACAAATGTCTTTACTAGTGTTTTTGATTCTTTAATTAGGCATCAGATATTTTCACTATGTCACATGTTTTGTAGTTGCCATGTAAATTCATAATTTTTCGGTTACAACAATAAAAGGATACAAACTTGAAATCCATACAAGACCATTTTTCTTGCAAGAAAACATGAAAATTCCATAAACATGTGCGGGCAAAATTAATATAAATAATGAAGAACATGGCCAAGATTTGAGAAATAAATATACAGCTTTTGCTTGAAAAACACTAATTGTTAGTAAAATTGTACAGGAGGATCCAGTAGAGATATAATTAAGTTTTCAGAAAAAATTCAGTACATGTAACCTGTTTTGTGTGCCTGGGTTTTATCTCCGTGTATTCAGTAAATGAGTGAAATTGCAATATGATGGCATTTAAGTACATAATTGCTGAAGAACCACAGGTGTCCTCCCAAGCACAAGTATTGATGACTGGAATCTGTAACATCAACTGACATGTCAATAAACAACACCCACAAATTTATATTTTGTTGTCCTTTTATTTTTGTTCTAAATGATTATTTGCATGTATTTCTGCATCAAGTAAGATGTCAGAGCATTTTCACAATGAAAATCTGTTACTGCTAGCTTGCAAATTGGAGAGGTAGTGGTGACAAGAAAGGATGGAGAGGTAGTGGTGACAAGAAAGGAAGGAGAGGTAGTAGTGACAAGAAAGGATGGGGAGGTAGTGGTGACAAGAAAGGAAGGAGAGGTTGTGGTGACAAGAAAGGATGGAGAGGTAGTGGTGACAAGAAAGGATGGAGAGGTAGTGGTGACAAGAAAAGTGGTGGATAATGTCCAGATTGTGCATTTATGTTCTTCCATATATGCTATTATTCAGTACAGCTATAATTAAGTACAACTAAGATCATCATCATCATCCTCAGAATATCAGATACACAAAAATCCAATAATCAATTTCTCACGAAAAACAGGAAAATTACAATATACACGCATTTAATTTATAGTACATCCACATGCATTATATAGAAATAAAAATGTCCACATCAATGTATTTTATTTTATTTACCTAACAGTTTTTGAAGTGGAAGAGCATGAAGGTGATAGTAAGGTTACATTCAAACATATAAAGGTGGGGTGGGGGGTAGCTATAAAGGGGAGGAAACTACCTGGAGATTAAAATATAAGAGATGCAAAGCATTGTTGTACCAACTGTCAAGGTTTTCATGGAAAGCAGACATTATGTTCTTTACCTATGTTAAAAAAATGTCATAAATTCATGGATTTTACTGTTGTAAAGTACGAGGCTTATAAGAGTTATTTACACAATTTTTGTCGAGTCCACGTTGGTGGGAAGCAAGACCTACGGTCGAGTCCACGTTGGTGGGAAGCAAGACCTACGGTAGCAGTAACATTTCCTAGTGGATTTTGTTCCTACTTTGGACGAATAATTTAAAAAAAAAAAAAAAAAGATCCTTACATTCTGCAATGTACTTGTTCATTAATTTTACCTTGCGGTCAAGGTCATAGCCATAGAAAATGTTTGTTACGGTTCAAGTTATTCATGGGGTTATAATTCCTAAAACCTCTGATGGATTTTCTTCATACTTTGGATGAATCGTTATGCAATTAAGACAAATTGTTCTGCTACATGCTCGCTAACCCATTTGAACTTGGAGGTTAAGATCACGGTTGTAGAAAATGTCTGTTGCGGTTTTGGTTCAGGTTTTTTCATTTCTTATATTTTCTAAAACCCTTAATTGATTTTGTTCATATTATGGATCAATCATTTTGAAGCCAAGACAAATCATTCTCCAACATGCCGATTTTTCAGACAAAACCATTAAATACAAATCTTGCCAATAAAGCCTTCTGATACACAAATATTTGTCATGTAAATAATTATGAAATTGCACAATTTCCAGCTTATCTCTCAAACATTTTATCATGAGCTGATTCCTCCACCTACAAATCAAAGGTTGCCACAGCCTGCTGACTGTATTAAGCAAAGGATAGTTGGCCGTGTCTGGTTCACATAAGGAAACCTGACATTATTCACAAAACATGATAGTTAGAATGTATTGAGGGTGCAAAATTATGAATAGTGATTCAAGTAAAAGATCAAACGGATATGTTTCATTTACAACATGGCTTGGTGTTCAGCTGCATCAGCTTCGTGTGAAGTGAGCACTTGGACGAAAACAGTGTTAAGATTGATCTTGACAGGTGTTTGATTTTTTCTCATACTGGCAGTAATATTGTTTTAATCATTCAAGTGACTACCATGTTTTGTCAGCATATTTTCGTTCTTTATTTTGGATTTGTGGATTTGGTTAATCCATGAAAAAAATACTATAAATATGCAAACTCTGACAGGCAAATCCACAAATTTAAGTACCCATGAAAATTTCCTTTTTTTCTTTTTTTTTACAAAACCACAAAAATTGCTACCTATGAAAATAAATGAACCCACAGTAACCTTTAAATTAAATGTTAAATTTACATATTACAAAAACAAATCTGAATTGCTAAGCTGTCAATTAAAATGGAAGATAACTGTTAATAACTCCGCCGTCAATTAAAATGGAAGATAACATAATAACAAGCAGATAAACGGCTATATCGCTGAAGACAGCTGATGAACAAATTGTGAAAATTGTATAATGCTTAAATGCTGAATTTTCAGAAATGTGAAATAAAATGAAATTTTTTTTATTCATGATGCATCACCTCTTGTTCTAGCATGCTCAGATAACTTGTGAACGCTCTTATAATGCAGAGGCTAGTGTACATCCCATTTTTTCTTACAGAATAGGTCAAAAATAGGTTTCTATTTGCTTAACATTAAAACAATCGGGAGTGAAATTGGTCAATGAAAGTTTGATACATCACCCATTTTGTTGTCAAAAATGGCGGTTAGTGCACAGAAATTAAAAATCATGAAATTCACAAATTTGAATGAGAAAGTATATATTTTGTAATATTTTCCTTAAAACTATTTTCTCAATAAATAACGATGTAGGATGAAATATATCGTTCAGTGAAACTATTGGTACTAGTGGCAACAATGTATGACAAATAACAATTAAAGAAGTCTTAAGTGAAATTCTTTTAATTATATCCTTTAATTGGGTTTTAAGTTTATCATATATGTGATATGCCTTCATCTATTCAAATAATTTGAAAAGAGTTGATCAGCTGTCACATAGATGCCCTCTAGTGTTTCCACAAAAACCTAATTGGGTGCTTACTCCGTAACTAAGCTGGCTTTACTTTGACAGCTGTTGAAAACTTAATGGTCCTTCCACATGAAGACACAAGCTAATTAATGGATTAGTTGTCTCCAGCCAATTACAGTACATTAAGGGTTCCAACATCACAGTAACACCCGGGTGTAGATCAGCATTATTTCATGTTAAAACCACACACTGTAGACAACTCCCAACTTTCTGCCTTTGGCATATTTGTTGATTGTTTTTTAAACTTGACAGTGATATATTTTAAAATAAGTTGCAAGTTCTGATTTTGCTATTTTCAGTCTGTATTTTTCAATTTTTTTAAAATCTAGATGCAGTTTTCTGATATTGTGAACATGGCCGCATGTGTTTATTAATGCAAAACAACATGGAGTTGTTTTAAATTATTTCCATGTGCTAATGAATAAGTAGTGACATTTAAAATTGCTAGGTTGAGGAATTATCCAGTGCAATAATACTGATGTGTTTGGATCCAGCAGTGAACTAGGAGGCGCCTAGACATCCAATTATAGCAGTATTTCAAAATTACAGAAAAATAATTACAAGTAGTTAATTTGTGTTTGCTTACAATGGATACACATGGTTTATACTGAGAGGAAGGCAAATATTTCAAATTTTATCAATGCACAAATTTGTGAGTACTGCATGTCAACTGGATTTATATGAGAACTCTGTCATCAATTTATTATTTTTACTTGACTTTACAAGATCTAGCATCCATTATTAAAATCCATTGGAGGAATATTTGTGTAAGGTGTAGAACAAAGGAGATGATAAATCTCGTCTATCAAAGAAAGTAGCTAAGATATGGTCCCCAACCCACCCACCCCCTTTCCATCAGTTTTACCCCCCAAAAATCTCCCTTGCTATCCCACACCCTCAATTCTGCTGTGGTCAATGTTTATGGACCCCACTGCTCGTAAGTTATCAAGGGAGAGGTATAGTAGTATTGTCTTTAATTTTTCGATCCAGAATTATTGCCGTTATTCCTTTGGGTCACATCACATAATTTGTTGATGTCTTCATCTTGTTAATGGAACAATATTGCATCTGCAAAATAGACATAAAAACAGAGACTGTTACATGTAACTTGTTTATGAAAATAATTATTTCATATAATATGAAAGTTTTAAATATAAAATACGTAACTATTTTAGGTTGTTATTTGCATCACATTACAAACAACTTGGGACTGTTTGAAAACATTTAATAGCCTCTGACCTCAAGATATCATCGGGTGTCTAAAAGCATTAGGTTTGTACTATACATAACGTTACAACAAGCTGTCGGGGCTCAAAATGTCCACTCATCTGCTCATAGTTACAAGTGGAAGCTGAGGATGGGTAAGTCACATTTCCAAGATGCTTGTCCATTTGGAGGAGTGGAAATTAATGTTGATTCGGTATTGTGTACAGTGTAGGACGAGTAAAATTGATGCAGGATAATCACAAGTTCCAAGTCACTTGCCCTGCCAACTGAAAAGTTTCTGAACCCTGCATCATAGTCCGTAGGTTATAGCCACTGCATCATAGTCTGTAGGTTATAGCCACTGCATCATAGTCTGTAGGTTATAGCCACTGCATCATAGTCTGTAGGTTATAGCCACTGCATCATAGTCTGTAGGTTATAGCCACTGCATCATAGTTTGTAGGTTATAGCCACTGCATCATAGTCTGTAGGTTATAGCCACTGCATCATAGTCTGTAGGTTATAGCCACTGCGTCAGTCTGTAGATTATAGCCACTGCATCATAGTCTGTAGGTTATAGCCACTGCATCATAGTCTGTAGGTTATAGCCACTGCATCAGTCTGTAGATTATACCCACTGCATCATAGTCTGTAGGTTATAGCCACTGCATCATAGTCTGTAGGTTATAGCTACTGCATCATAGTCTGTAGGTTATAGCCACTGCATCATAGTCTGTAGGTTATAGCCACTGCATCATAGTCTGTAGGTTATAGCCACTGCATCATAGTCTGTAGGTTATAGCCACTGCATCAGTCTGTAGATTATACCCACTGCATCATAGTCTGTAGGTTATAGCCACTGCATCAGTCTGTAGATTATACCCACTGCATCATAGTCTGTAGGTTATAGCCACTGCATCATAGTCTGTAGGTTATAGCCACTGCATCATAGTTACATGTATACCTTGTATGTTTTTCAGACATTGTTGCTTGCAAAAATAGGGTTTGCAAATACCCTTACCTGAATCTTGCTTATTCAAGAAATTCGAACAAATATCATTATTACAGGCACTCACATCATGGATTTATTGATTTCTGCAAAATATATTCACTTTGTAGTATATGCTTTGAATCTGTCGTTACAGAGTCAGAATACAGCATCGTTATCTATATTTTTCTTGTCTGCTAAAATAACCATGTCCACTGTGCAGGTCATGGTTATTTCAGCTGAAAAGGAAATAGTAGCAAATAATGCTTGGTCCGACTCAACAACTGATCCAAAGTATATAATGATGGAAAAATGAATATTTATTGCAGAAATTAATAAATCAATGACCCAAGCACGTATGATCATTATCAGCCTTTCCTGTCATGAGCCTTCCATACTGGGATTTGAATTCCTCGTACTCTAGTAACCATTCCCTCCATAATTTATTGTGGACATTTGAGTCTACATTTTTGCTCCCTGTACATTACTTTGGAAATAAACACAGCAGTGTTTTTGCTGATGATTTCATCTTTTTTATAGCTTCTATCAATAATCATGGGTCATGTGCTCCCAAATGGTGCCCAAATTAATCAAAATCAGATTTTTCTGTCAGCCTATGAAATTGTTTGTCGTGTGCTTCTTTGACAATGTGCACACTCTATTCAGTAAGCTTGGGATGTGGTCAATTCAGTTTAAAATCAATAATAATGATCTTTTATCTTTATTTTCTTGTCTTTTTATACATTCTATTGACACCATGGAAGAAACTTTCTTGTGCCAAAGATGGAAAAAAGTGTCACTGGTGCAAGAGCATGGACTAGAATGAAACCTGCTACTGCTGACCAAAATAAAAGTCTAAGACAAAACAGTTAACAAATGGGCAAAAATTTGAAAAATGGTTATAACTTCAAGAAAATCTCATTAGGCAATGTAAATATGCATACAAACGTGCTGAACAAATTTCATTTATCTACCTTGAGTGTTTTTGCTCTGTCATGTTAACAAGTTTCTTATTTTAAAAAATGTCCCCATCCAATAAGTTCAAAATTTCGAAACATTTTTTTTGCAAAATTGCTGTAATGGTCTGAATATCTAACCAGGTCATCCACACATGCATACAAATACACCATCCAAATATAATTTGTCTACATTGAGTTTTTTGTGGGTTTTTTTTTCTTCCACAATCGTGCAAATAATCTTGGAATGGACATACCAATGGATGGACAGGAATAACTCGAGACGTCCCTGCTACAAACAGCGATGGCATAAAATTTAGGTCACTGCGATACACATCTAACATATGGATTGTCTTCATCACCAGTAATAGGCCTATTAAACTTTATGTCCGCTTATGCATATATAGTCAAATTTTTCTGTCTTCTCACATTTCAATGTCTCGTCTCAAATTATAGAACAAAAGGATTTTCTTTGTTTTTGATGGTTTTAATGGCATCTTTATTGGCAATATCATGCCAAGGAAATGGAAGCTAAATGCCTCCCCATGGACACCAAGTCAGCCGATCATGGTTGGCCTAGGTGGGTATCAAACCTGTGACCCTAGGATTACAAGTCTGATGCTCTACCAACAGAACTTCCGAGGCTCGTAAGAAATTTTTTTTTATATAAAAAAAAACGCATTATAATGTGGCCCTCAGTCAGTAGTGTAACTACTGCCCCCGCATCCCCAAAATGCTGGGGGAAGGGGGAACCTTGAAAGGAGGGGACCCAAAAACCTGAATATGAAAAGGTGGTAGTTGATATGCATCTTATTTCTTCCAAGGGAATTCTTTCCAAGGAACAATGCACTATGGATTACCCATGCATGCACAAATAATGCTGTAGATGTATATTTGTATCTCGGGAAGCCACAGTAGGCCAGTTAGCGGAGTATCTGCCCAGGTAAGATCCCTTGGTGTGTCATCAGGGAAAGTCACTTGGCTAATAACGGACACACTAGTATTCATTCAAGGAGAAAAAAACTAAACTTTCTAAAGATGAGGAAAACCAATTGGTTTTATGTAGCCTTACGTCAGATATAGCAAATAATGTGTTAAAAATGCTGTTTAACCAATGAACCAAAAAGACATATATTTGATTACCTTTTAATTCAGTGTTTATATAATGCTATCAAATGTTTCCATCGAACAAGTTTTTGCATCAACAAATGGTGAATTAGGAAATGTGATTTTGCAAATGATGATTTGAGGAAATGTGTGGTTTTACACCTGTAACACATAAAACTGATTATTTGATGAAATATGTGGTTTTACACCTGTAACACATAAAACTGATGATTTGATGAAATATGTGGTTTTACACCTGTAACACATAAAACTGATGATTTGATGAAATATGTGGTTTTACACCTGTAACACATAAAACTGACGATTTGATGAAATATGTGGTTTTACACCTGTAACACATAAAACTGATGATTTGATGAAATATGTGGTTTTACACCTGTAACACATAAAACTGATGATTTGATGAAATATGTGGTTTTACACCTGTAACACATACAACTTATATATGTGACCATAAAATTAATATAAATGTCCTCAATTTCTCCCAAACAACCTTTCCACGTTATCGTCACACACATTTAAGACTATTTTGTACAGAGATTTAAGAAAGTGTTCTGCGGAATGCAATGTAACCCACCACCACCACTGTGTTTGACTTACAAAAACTTGAACATAGAATCTCAACGACATGCTGTCATCAATTCTACAGTATGCTCAAGATGAGTTTATAATGGCAATTTTTCTGTTTTTATCAATTTAGACTTGGAAATGGATTGTACAAACCTACATTTGTAGTATTTTCCAATATTATGGCTTAAGAACTTGTATCCAAAATTATAAAACTTCCATTCTGCAAATTGATTGATGCATATGAAAATTTCCTTGTATACCAGCACAAAAATGCTGGCAAGTTTTAAGAATAACTTATAATTGCATCGGTTTGTTGCAGTAGGTAGTAAGATGAAGAACATGCCATAGTGCACATGCTGCAACAAGAACACTCCCTTGCTTATCGACTCGTGCAATATGGATGTGATCAATTATCATTTTCTTATAGACTATCAAAATATGACTATTTCCAATAAGCCAAGTTTTACCAAGTTATTACTTAACAAACAGACTGTATAGATGATTTTAATCTGGTATGTTGTCTTTGTTACTGAAATATAGTTTATAAATAGAATTATCAAAGAAAAACACAGGTACTGGAATATTTACCATCAACTATACGAAGGTTATATCTATATCTCACTATACCAACACGGGTAACAATAATAATAATAATAATAATAATAATAAAAATAATAAAAATAATAATAATAAAAATAATAATAATAAAAATAATAATAATAAAAATATGGTAGTAATAATAATAATAAAAATAACATGGTAATAATAATAATAATATCCTTTATTTATTCAGGGTGACATAATTAGCTAACAGCTAGTTTACATTATGGCCCTACAATTGAAACAAATATAGAACAAAATCATGTGTAATGATTCAAAATCTACAAGGTTAACATACTGTTATCACACAGATATATCACAGGTACAAAGTACACATGTTATGCAGTAAAAAAACCAGGACTGCTCAATAAAATATTTGTAGAGGCATAATTTCTTAAAAGATGAAACATTAGGTGCTTCTTTAATATTGTACTGCAAATTGTTCCATAAAACTGTACCAGCATAAGCAAAAGATTTCTTAAAATGCTGTGTCCAAACTTTTGGTATATACAAATCGTTGTTTGCACTCAACCGTGCACTCCTTGTGCTAATGTTCCTTACAAACTTAAAAATATTAAGATCTAAGGTTGGTGCTAAGTTATTTGAGGCCTTGAAAGTAAGAACAGCTTTTCCAAAAATAATATAATCTTAATTGGCATCAATCTAAGAGAGTTGGAAATAGATAAAGTAGATGTTAATATATCTTTGACATTTAAAATCACCCTGGCTGCTCTCTTCTGTAAGCTGTATAGTCTCTGCATGTAAGTGGAATTACTGAGTTCTCTGCACACAGTACAGCAGTAGATAAAATGTGGAAAAACAACTGCATTGTACACTTTTCGGATCAACTGATCCAACATTAAACATTTAACCCTTTTTAAAATTCCTATTTTTTTTCTTTGATACTTTTAAAGAGAGTGTTTCAAAGTGGGTTGGACCAGGATAAAGTATTATCAATAAGGATAACTACAAGTTTGGCACATTTAAAAGTTTCAATTCTTATACCATTGACTTGTTTACAATTCTCTATATCTGGCTGCTCATTGTGCTGACCAGACAAGCATTAAATGAGTTTTCTGTTAATTTAAGCTAAGTTTATTGTCATACATCCATATCGTAGCATATTGTAAATCTTCATACATCCATATTGTAGCATATTGTCAATCTTCATACATCCATATCGTAGCACATTGTAAATCTTCATACATCCATATCATAGCATATTATAAATCTTCATACATCCATATCGTAGCACATTGTAAATCTTCATACATCCATATCATAGCATATTGTAAATCTTCATACATCCATATTGTTGCATATTGCAAATCTTCATACATCCATATTGTAGCATATTGTAAATCTTCATACATCCATATCGTTGCATATTGTAAATCTTCATACATCCATATCGTAGCATATTGTAAAATCTTCATACATCCATATCATTGCATATTGTAAATCTTCATACATCCATATTGTAGCATATTGTAAATCTTCATACATCCATATCGTAGCATATTGTAAATCTTCATACATCCATATTGTTGCATATTGTAAATCTTCATACATCCATATCGTAGCATATTGTAAATCTTCATACATCCATATTGTAAATCTTGTTTAATTTGCTCTCAACAATCCTAATATCTTTATCGCTAAATACTGTGATGTATCATCTGCATACATAGACACTCAGGAATGTTTCAAGCACTTTGGAAAATCAATTATATATAATATGAAAAAGAAAGGGTATAGAATTGATCCTGATGGAATCCAATGGAAATTTCCTTAAAAGGTGAAACATTGATCAAAAAGAGTTTTAGGAAGTCATAATGGCATAAAAATCTCCACCAGTTTATAATTTATTTTACTGTAGCAGACCATCGTTCAAAAAATTATAAAAATTAATGTGCCCTTTTGTTTACTTGTACACTTACCCCAGCAATCCTCTCCCACTCCAAGTCTGTGGTTTTAATGTCAGACTGACAGATTTGCCATCTCGCAGCACCTTTAAGGCTAATGATTGCTGTAAGGAAACGAAAAAGGACCTTAAATTTTTTCCATTTGTATCACAAAGAGGTCTGTATAATGAAATTACACTAAAACTTAATTATTCAAACATTAACCATTCTTATACTCCACATCAATCAAGGTATAAAGAAATTACACTAAAACTTAATTATTCAAACATTAACCATTCTTATACTCCACGTCAATCAAGGTATAAAGAAATTACACTAAAACTTAATTATTCAAACATTAACCACTCTTATACTCCACATCAATCAAGTGACTAGCCAAACCCAGTTGTTAATCCCTTTCTTACCTGCAACCTTGAAAACTCCAACAATTTAATTCTTGACCACAAATTTTGGACCTAAAGTTCTTTGAGATTTTGAAGTTATACTGCAATAGATCTGGTTAAAATTGGTTTGGTGTTTTATGGCACAGCATCACAAGTAGGTTATTTAGTGCTGCGGCAAGTGAAGTAAAGTGCCTGGCCCAAAGGCATGCCACAGTAGCTGACCTGGACTAATCTGATGGTAGGATTCAAAACTGCACCCTTCTGATCACAAGTCCAGCTGCTGCCTCCATTATTCCACTCTTGTGACATGCAGGATGGTGCATCAGTCTATTCTACATCCCTGAGCCCTCAGTTTCCCCTGTAACTTATCTCCCCTGTTTCAATGCTTGCCAAAAATTGCTGAACACAGGAACCAATAATATATCCACCTTTTAAATGGCTATAAAGAGTATAGACAACTAATTCCATTCCCTTCAACCATAATGTTGTTTCTTCTACTGATCACTCCTTAGGATGTGCTCAACAGATACTATGTACTTCTGAGAAAGAGACAGGTGTAACTTAGGTGAAGTTGTTTGAATTTGCAACATGCACAATAGAGAGAATGTTGGCATACCTTTTTGCTACTTTAATGTGCTGTGGCTGAAATTTCTTGACATATTGTACTGTACTTGTGGAAACTGTACATGATCTATGCACACAGCTGATAAAAACGTCCGCTCCCATGTGCTCGAAAAATCAGCATGAATTGGTCTAAAGTACACTATTTTTAGCAGTTATTAAAATAGGGAAAACGAATTTTGCCAGAGTAGGCAATATCAGCTTCTGGAAGTATAATGAATCAATTACAAAATATATAAAAAGTAAAAAAAGCTATCAGCTCTTTTTTTTTACAATTTAGCTTTGAAGTCCAGGACATGAAAATGACCAAGCGAAGCTAGCAGTTTTTGATAGGTGCACATCTGAAGTAAGACCAAGCTGTATACTCTATAACCCAAATTGCACCCATCAATCATACACCAAAATAAAAAGAATTAAAAGTTCTTTTAATAATACCTAAGATATACAAGGTCTTTTTTAAATGGCCAGGATAACCAGTGAGGAAAACCTGGGAAATTTTTTTTCTTTAAAAACCTAACCCAATGCAAAATACAAAACTGTAGAGCACCACCTAAACTGCATAGACCTAGAACTGCTGGGGCATGATGCAATGGAAGATCTAGGTCGGTGGAGTTTGCAGTTGAACTCGACTTATGAGTATATATGGTATTACATAATAAAAAGTTTTCACAAGAATACAAACATTTATGTGACTTTAGTTTTACCTGCATAAATAATAAGTTATACAACATCTCTACTGCCAATGAGCAAATAACAAATATTTTGTCAGAAATTTGCTAAATATAATTTATTGACAGCATTAATATATAAGTTCAATTAACAATATTCTTCTAGCACTGCAGAAAACTAAATAAAGCTGAAATATTACAGGAGCTAATTATAACTTGGATTATTATTTTAATTATAATTAATTTAACAGGTAGTACAGTATCCTGGTATAGTTGTGAAGTTCTGGATTCAACTCCCTTTTTCAAATTTTCACTTACTGAGAATTTTGTTTGTCCTTGTGTACAACTTTTGTTCACTTCTATACAGAAATGCTTTTCTTACACATAAAAGCTACAATCTATTGTAACATAAACTTGTACAGGTCAAGTAAAACAGCCAATATCAAGTTTTATTTAACTCTCCCTTACATGAGAAAATATGAGTGGCTGGACCAAGAATCAAACCTAATATGGTAGGGTATCCCCTATAGTATGCACTACAGTACAAACTTAGCATACTGATGATTTTCCACTAATGACTATGATTTACACCCTGAAATACTGTGCATACCCAGATGTTAACAGATGAATTCAGGCCTATGCTACACTGCTGTTGGATGTTAGATTTAGATTTACACCCTGATATACTATGCATAGCCAGATGTGACAATTGAATTCACGTGTATGCTACACTGCTGTTGGATGTTAGACCATGATTTACACCGATACACTCTGCATACCCAGATGTTACAAATGGATTCAGGTCTATGCTACACTGCTGTTGAATGTTAGACCATGATTTGCACCCTGATACACTGTGTGTACCCAGATGATCCAGATGAATCCAGGCCTAAGCTACACTAGCTGTTGGGTGTTAGACCATGATTTACACCCTAATACACTGTGCATACCTAAATGATATAGATGAATCCAGGTCTAAGCTACACTAGCTGTTGGGTGTTAGACCATGATTTACACCATGATACACTGTTCATACCCAGATGTTACAGATGAATCCAGGCCTATGCTACACTGTGCTGTCAGGTGTTAGACTACGATTTAATTGAAATATGTTTAGCTGCATACAGCTATAAGACCTTTGGGAATAGAGTTAAAAGCACAATGTAAACAATGAATTGACCAGGAGAACTCTAGGTTGTGCATGTGATGTTGAAAATAGCTATATGCTCAAACCACATGAGTGTAATACATGAAGTGCAAGAGCTAAATCAGTTTATATCACTGAACTACACCCAGCAATACCCTACTTAGGCACAAACGTTGCATGGTAAACACCCTGTGAGTGTACCATGTATACTTACTCCTACACTGTGCTGAACAACTGCACCTATATTCTGCAGACTCTGAAATTTGTCCTTTGTGATGGACCCAAACTGTGTGATCCTGTCCCCAACTTTCAGTCCCTGTTGAAAAACAAACTAAATTTGATTTGTGTTTGTAAAACTTGTATGCCACCCTGGGCAGATCTGATGAAAAAAGTAAAAATTTCATAAGTGAAATTTTTTTTTAAGTAATGGAAAAATTAATCATATTGTAGGAACATTTAATCAGGTTATTTGCATATGTGTAAAAAAAATTACTAACGAATTCAAATTGTCTACATCAAGCAGTTTTTAGCTCTACTGGTCATAGACCAGAAGAGCTTATGGGATGGTCTGTTGTCCGTCATCTGTTGTCCGTCCATTTGTTAGCACAAGTTTGTTATTGCTACTCCTAAACTACTTGGAGAATTGCCTTGAAACTTTACACACACATTCATCCCATGGTCTAGTTGGTTCTAAATGAACATGGTGCTGCTCGGACATCCAGTATGGCCACCACAGTGGCCATCTTGAAAATCTTGTTTATTGTTACTCCTCCTTAATGGATGGTCATATCAACATGGGGTTTTCACTAAAAGACTTATTATGATGTCTAGTTGGTTTTAAATAAAAATGGTGCCGATCTGACATCCAAGATGACCACCATGGCAACCATCTTGAAAATCTTGTTATAGCTACTCCTCCTGAATGGAAAGTTGTATCTTAAAGATATTGTTATTTCTACTCCTCTCTAAACGGATGGTTATATCAACATGGGATTTTCACCAATAGACTTCTTATGATACCTAGCTGGTCCTAAATGAAAATGGTGTCTGTCATACATCCAATATGACTGCCATGATGACTATCTTAAAAATATTGTTGTCACTACTCCCCCTGAATGGATGATCATAATGGGTTTTTCACCAAGTCCTAAATGAAAATGGTACCAGTCGTTACCTTTTCAAAATGTGCTGGCAGATCCTGGTCAACACTTTCTTTTCACTCATTAATTTAAGACAGTCTGCTTTGTAAAATCAATACCTACTGCACAGCTCAAAATGATGCAATCATTACATTACAACATTGTCGATATAAAGTCACTTTTTATATAGGTGTATCATAGTGCGACTTCTGTCTCTTATTTAATAATGAAAAAAACAAATGTTTATACAATTTTAATAATTGTGATAACAGTTCTCTGAAAGAAAATAATAAACGAAAAACATAGGAGACCATGGGAAATCTTACATAATTACAACCCGCTGTGCAGGCTTTCTAATGAAGAAAGCCAATGTGATATCAATAGCTGTGTCATATTAAAAAACTTCTCTCATCATCGACCCTTGTCTCTGTGTATTTTATAAGAGGAATCTATGATCTTCAACTTGTCCAGATTTGATGAATTTTCAAATACTCATTCAGCTGTTATTTTTTTGACAATTAGTGACAGATATTTTTTCCCATACATTTCTATGTAATGACTCTAACTTGTGGATTGATTTTCAACTAAGACTAGTGCTGGAAAATACACATCAACATATAGGGTTATAAGTGATTTCGAATTGCTTGGACCCATAGCTATGTAAAAATATTGATTTTTAAAAAAAGTTAAATACTCAAACGTTTCACGTGCTATCATCCTTAAGTGAACAATATGGACCATGATCTGCCCATGCATTATGAAACAGCATGTATGCAACTATTATGTATGTATGAATAGGGTTTAATGGCATATCAGCACAAAACAGCACATTATATGCCCACCCCATCTTTATTGGTTGTCTATGTAGATAACTGAAATGTGTGCACAGAAACCATTTTTCTTCTTTCAGTCGGAGTGATCTTGACCTAAGTGCAGCCATCCACAAAGTTTGGGCCAGGTCTGTGATATGGAACTAATCTTATTGTCCTGAAACCATTTTTCTACTTTCAGTCAGTGACCATGACCTTTGACCCCAAAATCAATAGCCTTCTTCCTTACCTCAAGTGCAATCCATACATAAAGTTGGTTGAAGTATGACATGTAGAACTAATGTCATTGTGCGGAAACCATTGTTTTATTCTCTGAGGCACAGTGACCTTGACCAATAACCTTTTCAACTCCAAAATCAATAGGGTTCTTCCTTATACCAAGTGCAACTCATCCCCAAAGTTTGGTAACCACAGATGATGGAAAACTGAAGTTATTGTGCAGAAACCATATTTCTTATTTCAGTGACCTTGACCTTTGACCTTTTCAGTCCGAAATCAATAGGGTTCTTCCTCGCCCCAAATGCAAGCCATCCACAAAGTCTGGTAAAGTTTGGTAACTGCAGATGGTGGACAACTAAAGTTATTGCGCAGAAACCAAATTGGTAACTGATGGATGCACAGACATACATCATCAAAACATAATATGCACTGCATTATGGCGGCACATAAAAAGGGTAAAATCCTTAATATACAAAGTCAATTTTACATAAATCACGCTCTTTTAAAAAGTTCATGACCTTGGCTGGAACATCATCATGGGATGCATATCATGACAAAAAGGTCATCTCTATTAGTCGCCTCTTACAACATGCAGTACAGTGGACTTATTCTACATCCCTGAGCCCTGCAGGGGAGGAGGGTTGGGGGGTGAGAGATCTGGCTCTACTCTACATTTGGATGCAAATTATTCAAAG
Source organism: Margaritifera margaritifera (assembly GCA_029931535.1). Lineage (NCBI taxonomy): Eukaryota > Metazoa > Mollusca > Bivalvia > Unionida > Margaritiferidae > Margaritifera > Margaritifera margaritifera. Next base: position 3,247,598 of record JAQPZY010001577.1, read on the forward strand.
GGAAATGCAGTAATATGGTATTCTGTACATCACAATATTTTAGTGTCATTAAATTTAGCAAATCTTTAATTTTAACATATTAGCACTATGAAATTTACCATAGCTTACCATAGCAACATCTGGCAAAAATACACAATTTTTGGTGGTAGTTTTGCTCTGCCTAATGAAAAGTGATGCTTGCTACACTATGTCAATGCAGACAATATGAAGTGTAGTCATTTTATTCCAACACAAGGTATCAAACTGGATGTAAGATGAATCGCTGCCAACAACGAGGAATGATAAAATAAAATTATACACAAAACAGCAATCGGTGTATTTCATTAAAGTCACATCCACAAGTTCATCTGGATTTACATCTTTAGTCGCGTAAAGATAGTTAATTTCCATCTGATGTGGAACTCTGGTCACATTAATTAATCCCATTTACCGATAGGTATTATAACACACACTAATTAAAATTAAAATAGTCAACAAGAATTTATCACACTAACCATTTTTGTTATATCAATTTCACTAGGTAGGTTTTCTGATCAAAGTGCGACTAGAAATGCATTGTTGGTGCTGTGTGAGGCCCCTCATGATCTTGTCAATTTTGGCCAATGCCAGTTCTGAATCCAAAGTTATGCTGCTGTAACAAAGTCACATTTAACTCATTAACCCCTGGCACCACGTTTACTCATCATGAGGTTGTACCCTTCTTCCGAGCTCTGTAACATCAACATCATTTACGATACACTAAAGAGGGAGTAATTGCAAGAAAGTAGACAGATGTAGCTCTACAATGATACCAAATAATGTCAACTTTCTACTTGCATTAAAAAATACTGTGGAAAAAACTTAATTGTTGAGACCAGATTTTTTTTATGTCGAAAATTGCCGGTTTCAGAACCGGAGTTTGTGTCCAGATTTGAAACTTTTTGGACTAAGATCTAAAGCAGACCATTCTGAACTGCACACAGACAGATGAACCTTTGCAAAAAGTAGGATAAGTTTGAGATTTGGAGTAAAAAGGGGCCAGGACACAAAAATTATGGGTCCAATATGAAAAAAAGAAGTCCAACTTTTAACCTTTTGTGCATGCATGAGCATAACAGCCAATCAAAAACAAAGTTTTGATACACCTAAGCATCCGGCCAAATGAAAAACTCTCTTAAGCAGATGTGTTTGGCTGCATTCAGAAGTGACCCCAAAAATGCGTTTCCTACCCCCATTTCAGGCAAAAATGAAAAGAATCTCCAGGAGTTAATGAGTTCATGCTGAAGTAAAGTCATTATTACAACGTTTTCCATGACTCTATTATTTTAATAATACATTTATTTGCTTGTTCTTTAAGAAACATTCTTGTATTTTTATATACTTCTATTAACTGAATGATGTTTGAAAACATTAATAATTATAATAACCAATTCAACCCAATGGTAAAAATTCCAACTCTAATAAATTTGGTTGCAAATTATGCACTTATTTTCACACTGAATGCCTGGTATTGTACAATTGTAAGTTTATTATCTGGCTCACAATTAACTTTAATATTGCCATCAGATGAAAATGAAATTGAAAGCAAAAGTGGAATCAACCTTCTTGTTTTGTTTCTTTCACTACACAAGAAAAATCAACAGTATTGATAGCTGCACTCTAAATTATCAATTTATTATTTGATTCACATCCTTAGTAATTGTACTTTTAATGCTCAATATGTTTGTAATGTTACCTTTAATGCTCAACTGTTTTGGAATTTTACATTTAATGCTCAAAATTTACTTTATTTGAAAGTACTTTCGACAAAAATGCAACTGACCATATGTGCCCACCATGTGATCGATTTTTACCCACCATGTGACTCTACCTGACATTAAGTGGATTCAATTTACGCACTATCTTAAGGTTCCTTACAAGAATGAAAAATTAAAAAAACAGCAACTGAAAGCTGAAAGTCATCAGTTTTCAATTTTATTGTCTACTGGAGGATGTCATAGACATCAACAGTGCACGTGTGTTTGATGTAGTAAGGTGACAGAAAATTATCCCTTTACAATTTAACATGATGCTCATAAAATGGTGGCAAATAATATTTATTCCAGATTACAAATTTTCAGAACTGTCTGTCTGTCTGTCTGGATAGGCTCTGGCATTTATATAATACATATAGTTTCATTACATAAAGTTAATAAGCAGAACATTTTAGCCAAAATTAGTTTCCTCACTAAATTTGTTAAAATTGTATGCATGCTAAAATGACATAATTTATTGTTGACAAATGAAGTTAGATAAACAGTACTAGACTGTACAATGTAAACAGAATCAGAATCCAAGAAATTTAAACTGCAGATGGTAGTCCTGTAGTCCAGAGAAAGCACTTTAACATAAAACTGCTACTATTTGAACTTCTCATTCACCTTGTTACAAGAAAATGATAATTATTCTTCTTTGTAAAAAAATGGTTCACGTTATATTTTTCAAAATTTATAACAAGTCATGTCTTTATAAGACAGCCCACTGAACTACCTGAATTCAACACATACTAGCCCAGACCCTGCATTTTGCTAGCCCATGGGCTTTTGGACAAAGGACTTCCCAGACCCAGCAATCTGATAGCCCTTGGGCTTTGGGTAAAGGATTTCTCAGAACAAGCATTTTGGTAGCCCATGGGCTTTTGGACAAAGGACTTCCCAGACCCAGCAATCTGATAGCCCTTGGGCTTTGGGTAAAGGATTTCTCAGAACAAGCATTTTGGTAGCCCTTGGGCTTTTGGACAAAGGACTTCCCAGACCCAGCAATCTGATAGCCCCTGGGCTTTCAGGCAAAGGATTTCTTAGACTTTTGAGAATACTTCAGTAAATAACTACTGATTGACTGATTTCTCCTTTGACTACTATTTATGCTTGCAAAAAACATGGTATGCTTCAGTTTGGAGAGACTTAAAACAAGGCAATTCAAACACTTTGTCATTGGCAATACTGAATGGGCTGTTAGTTCATGGTGACTAGACCAGAAGCTACTTGTTAAAAAAGAGAGCAGATCCAGGTATCTCAAAAGAGCAATCAGTGCGTATTAATATGCACTATAAATAGATAGAAACTAATAAAAATGTGTCAATAATTACATTATGTAATGGTAAGAATGACAAATTATATATGTAGGACTTGTACCTGACTCACCAGCCCCCCTCAAGTCCCCAAACTTTTTTTCCCTGGACAATGGCAGAGTTGGGATCTGAATCTGCCACAAAATGAAAAATGAGTATGCAATAATTGTTTTGATCATTGCAGATCTTGCTGGTGAAGATGATTTAACAAAGTTTTACAGAGTCTAGATACAACAAGACTGATACACTCTATATCTGTTTCATTAATGGTCATTTTATTCTTATGGTCCACAAATTTATCAATCTAATATATCCACCATATAGAGTTCAGAAATTTCATCCAATATACATATTCCTATACAGTGCCAAATCTCAAACATCCATCCATGGGACAGACAATATGAGCTGTTTATGGGACTATGAGGTGGCTTGGCTGTTTAAGGGAGGTGTCTGTTTAAGGGAGGTGTCTGTTGAAAGAGGTTAAATTAACAGTATACAAGGAAAGTAACTCAGGGAAAAAAAAATCAAACTGGTTGGATATGAAATGAGGGTGTTGATGCTGAATGACCAGTATGGGAAGTTAGAATGTACATTGTCAGAATGTGTTTACTTAGCAACACTGATGGTGTTTTCAAGGTTATATCATAATAACTGAGTACATCTATATCCAAATATTAGTTTCGTCAAATTAAGTGACTATAGTCATAACTCAAAGTTTACAAGTTCCCCTCTTTCTTATCCTCCTGCCAGAAGAAAAAGGTAACGTGGCCAATAACTGGTTCCTGATTCAAGGCTTTTAGCTACCCAAGTCTGACTCGAACCTCACCAAGTCTGACTCGAACCTCACCAAGGGTTAAAAGAGTAGATACACTACAGTTAAGACCCCACCTGTTTGATCGCAACTCAAGTTATGTGAGTGAGAACTTGAGTTCCAACAGAATGTCTAATTCACTCACAGCAGAGAAGGCAGGAGAACCCTCATCAACTCTGTCAACAATGGCAAATGGTTCCCTAGGAGTGGCCTCTATTTCCATGGGGATGGGAGACTGGTTTCCAACCTTTTCTCTTTCCTCCCTGGCTTCAGCGTGGATTTTATACAATTCTTCTTCAATTTCTTTCATCACAGCTTTATGATCATTCTGTAAACCTGTAAGTCAAAATAATGTTAATAATAATATGAGCACAAAATTTTTACAGATTTTGATACAGACATTGAATCCAACAGATTAAAGGAAATAATAATTTAACTCCATTCGATTCAGGGAAAAATTTTGTTGGTTTTTAATGGCATTTGTAACACATTATTGGCTATATCATGTTGAGTAAATGGGAGCTAAGTGCCTTTCCCACAAACACACAGAGGCAGCTGACCCAGGCTGGCATGGGCAGGTATCAAACCCAAGGCCATTGGATTACAAGTTCAACACTCTACCAACTGAGCTACCATGGCTTCCTTTAGGAAAAGAACAGGAAGATTCTCAATAGGAATTAATTTCTGAACACTGACTGTAAATACAAAATAAACAAACATAATTGTTAAATTTAACAATGTGTACAAATATCATGTTTGGTTTGGTTTGTTTTAGTTTGGTTTGGTGTTTGATGGCACAGCAACATAAGTAGGTTATTTAGTGCCAAGGACACACCACAGTAGAAAATCCTGGCTGATCTGATGGTAAGATTCAAACCCACACCGTTTCTGTTGCAAGTCTAGCATGCTAACCACCGAGCCACTGTGACTCCTGCCTCCATTACTTGCCTCTTACAGCATGTGGGAGGGCCCATCAGACCTATTCTAGATCCCTGAGTCCACAGTGGGTAGAATCAGGGTAGGAAAATTTCATTGTCTGGCAGCCCTGCAGAAGTTTTACATTTTGCTGGGCAAGTAAAATTTGTTGTCAGTTGCCCAAATTTGTATACTATATGAAGGAAAAACACAATTTGTGTATAATTTCATAAAAATCTTAATTCCAGGTAAGCAGATCATATTATGAGTTTTCTTGCCCTGAACATGCAGATTGTTTGGACTACTGGTAACTCAAGATACATCACTCCCTCACTATAAAGCCCTTCATTATAACATGCAGATGGTTTTACTAATGGACTACTGGTAACTCAAGATACATTACTCCCTCACTATAATGCCCTTCATTACAACATGCAGATTGTTTTACTAATGGACTACTGGTAACTCAAGATACAGCACTCCTTCACTATAAGACCCTTCATTATAACACATTTCCTGTTAAAAGGAGAGTATGATCATGAATCCCATTTCAATAAACAGTATTAAAATTTTATGTATCATGTACTTCATTATAATGTGGGCTCACTATAATGTGTTATACTCTTTGGCTCCCATGGACAGTGTTATAAAGAGGGCGTGCTGTATTTACACTCAGTACAGGTTGCCTGCACATAATAATAACAACAGGGGTCAAGCTAGATTTGAATTTTAGAAAGAAGTGACTTCTCCTTTTGGACAGTACAGGGAGAAGTAAGAACTGAAAAGGGAGAAGTGGGGGCAAAGCTGAGTTCTCATATTTGAACTGTGTCCTCTATTTCTCATTATGCATATTTGCATTTAACATTGGTTTTATGCAATACTTCATCTTCAAGCAGAAAATTCTCTGTGTGGTATGTATATCATGAGTCCATTTTTAAGTGTCATTACACCTTATATTTTGGCTATATGACTTCAATAAGAGTACAGCAGAAACTATACATTGTAATTAATTTTAACTGACAGAAGTATCTAGATTACATTACTGTAATTACAAATAAGTAAAAATACTTAATCAACTGCCACTTAAACAATCAATTTAATTTTCTTAGTTTTTAAACCTTCACCAAAAAGTGAGAAAGCTGAAAAAACATTTCCAAACTAGTTTGAAACAATCCCTATAAATGTATATGAGAGTACATGCACAGGTGTCTTCACGCCACAGTGTTCATCGATACAAACCACAGTGGTCACTGATGTTACGGATAAGTAACCTCAACATTACAACTATATGTTTAGCCGGTTAATTCAAACTAAATGTGAATCTTTTTGACTTTGTCAAGTTTTGGTGAAGCTTTGAAAAACTAAAAAAAATTAAACTGCTTGTTCTAATGGCAGTTGATTAACTATTTATACTGTTACGACTCTATGACCTAAAAATATGTAACAGAAAGAAAGTGAAACCAACAATGTAAGTAAATTCAACAAGCAATTTATTTCTAGACAATTGAAGTGAAAATTCAAAAGACACTTACAATATTGTGAATTAATATCCAAATAATCCAATAATCCTAAGTGTCCTAATCACAGACCAAAATATAGAATGTTCCGAATGAATTCCAGTAGCCTTGAATGTCATGATGTGCCAGTGGTCTTGAATGTCCTGATATGCCTGAATGATGTAATCCAGAATATCTTTGAATGAATTCACAAAAATCCCAAAGTCATGTATCAATCCAAAATGAGAATGAGCCCTTTAGTAATTCCAATGAATATTTTAAATAAATAATTGCTCTCTCTGAATTTGCTCTGATTTTCACAACACAACTATAAACATCTGATTATTAAAATGATTCTTCATAGACTGACCATTAGAACAAAAATGAAATATAACTTACCAAACTCCCTATATATAAACACAAGTCACCTGACAGAATTTTCTAGAAAATCATATGACTTACCTGACAAATATCAGTAATTCTAGTGGAAAAACCAGTATAATTGTAAACAAAAGCAACCCTGACCTCAAATTCTAAGTAAACAACTTGTTTACATCCTATAACCAAGGACAAAGTTAAATATGTAGGACAAAAGTTAAATATGTAAACAGTATACATAACAATACTTATCTGCAAGTACAACATTATAATTCAAGTACTCCTGTCAGTTAGAATAAATACAATGTATAGTTTCTTCTGTGCTCATGTTTCTTTATTGGTCTTTATGTGTCTTTATGGATCTTTATTGATCTTTATTGGTCTTTATGTGTCTTTATGGATCTTTATTGATCTTTATTGATCTGTACGATCTTTATTGATCTGTATTGGTCTTTATTGATCTTTGTTTGATCTTTATTGGTCTTTATTGATCTTTATTGGTCTGCTTGATATAATTTTCAAGACAGTAGATATTAAAATATTTTCAAACTAAATGATTGGATGAACCTGTCAAACTAACAAGGTCTCTGGGAAGTTTGAGCTGTCTAAGTTTTATGACAGACAGAGAGAATCCAATTACTGAGAATTACACATTAAGTTTTAATGCAATAGACATGAATTCAGACAAAGTGTGTGTGTTCTGTAAGTAAAAGTGAAACAGAATACAAATTGCAATATCTGCACCATACCCATTTACTTTTCTCTGCATCATCTTTCATTCTTTCTTGAATAACCATAATTATAAAGATTTACTAAATAACCATAATCATACTGATTTCTTGAATACTCATAATTATACAGATTTCTTGAATACTCATAATCATACAGATTTCTTGAATACCCATGATTATACAGATTTCTTGAATACTCATAATTATACTGATTTCTTGAATACTCAAATTTATACTGATTTCTTGAATACTCATAATTATACAGATTTCTTGAATACTCATAATCATACAGATTTCTTGAATACCCATGATTATACAGATTTCTTGAATACTCATAATTATACTGATTTCTTGAATACTCATAATTATACAGATTTCTTGAATACTCATAATTATACTGATTTCTTGAATACTCATAATCATACAGATTTCTTGAATACTCATAATTATACAGATTTCTTGAATTCTCATAATCATACAGATTTCTTGAATGCTCATAATTATACAGATTTCTTGAATACTCATAATTATACAGATTTCTTGAATACTCATAATTATACAGATTTCTTGAATACTCATAATTATACAGATTTCTTGAATTCTCATAATCATACAGATTTCTTGAATACCCATGATTATACAGATTTCTTGAATACTCATAATTATACAGATTTCTTGAATACTCATAATTATACAGATTTCTTGAATACCCATAATTATACAGATTTCTTGAATACTCATAATTATACTGATTTCTTGAATAACCATAATTATACAGATTTCTTGAATACTCATAATCATACAGATTTCTTGAATACTCATGATTATACAGATTTCTTGAATACTCATAATTATACAGATTTCTTGAATTCTCATAATCATACAGATTTCTTGAATACCCATGATTATACAGATTTCTTGAATACTCATAATTATACAGATTTCTTGAATACTCATAATTATACTGATTTCTTGAATACTCATAATTATACTGATTTCTTGAATACTCATAATTATACAGATTTCTTGAATACTCATAATTATACAGATTTCTTGAATACTCATAATTATACTGATTTCTTGAATACTCATAATTATACTGATTTCTTGAATAACCATGATTATACAGATTTCTTGAATAACCATAATTATACAGATTTCTTGAATAACCATAATTATAAAGATTTACTGAATACTCATAATTATACTGATTTCTTGAATACTCATAATTATACTGATTTCTTGAATAACCATAATTATAAAGATTTACTAAATAACCATAATCATACAGATTTCTTGAATACTCATAATTATACAGATTTCTTGAATAACCATAATTATACTGATTTCTTGAATAACCATAATTATACAGATTTCTTGAATAACCGTAATAATACAGATTTCTTGAATAACCATAATTATACTGATTTCTTGAATAACCATAATAATACAGATTTCTTGAATAACCATAATTATACAGATTTCTTGAATAACCATAATTATACTGATTTCAAATAAAACACATTGACATAATAGATAATTAAATAATTAAGCATGACACAGTGACTTTGCACAATTAATTTTTTATTAATTTATCCACACATATATATACATGCACACATACATATATACATACATGTACATACATACATTCATGAACATATATACATACATTCATACATACCAGAGAGATCCTTAAATACCTGTATTTGCCGGACATGTCCAGTAGGTCAAAGGTTTTGACCGGCACATACTCTGAGCAACCGGACATCAGTTGTAGGAGTTCTCAAATATCATTATATCAACTTGTCTTTGATTTGTTAATCCATTATACTGCCCAAAAAACACCTTAATGAGTTAAAATTCAATGGTTACAATATCTAGTTTACAGATTGTTTCTTTGTCAAACAATCAATGTTGCCAACTAAGCTTAATTCAAACATGGCTACATTGTTTCTATGTTGGACAATCAATGATGTGTCCCAGACTAAGCATGTTTGGTCATTGTGTGTTCCCAGTTTTTTAAACACTCTATAGCTTCAAAACACAAGACGAAAGAGGTATAAAAGCTTATCTCAAGGACGTATCAAAAGCCCTATAATTGTACAATTGTCCCAGGGTCTGTACTACAGACATTATATCAGTCCCTTACACTGTGTGGTTTGTGTTGCAGTTTGTCAGCACATGAGAACTTTACAACAAAATATGTGAAGTCTATGCTCAAATTAAGAAACAAAGCTACTAACAACAACAACAAACTTTTTATTATCATCCTCCAAGGCTTATTTGGGGACCTGATCAAATAAAACTTCACCATCCAACTTTACTGGAAATGCCAGTAAATTAGGTATTTTCGAGATAGTAAACTAGTTCGTTGTCAATTAATAATTCATTTTTAAAAACAGTAGACAGTAAACAGTTGGGTGAAATTCTATAGCATAGTTTTATGTTTCATAAATAAATAGTTTGAAAGGAAACCACTTAATCATGTAAGGATAATACTAACACTAAAGCAGCAGCAAATCCAAAACTGAAAATGACACCTTTTCCGGTACATTTATAAATTATGTATATCCAAGTTTTCTTTTTTGTTACAACTTGTTATATCTCCTTTAAACGTTTTTATATTAAATTGCACAAATATATGGCCACCATATTAATTTTCACGGAAAAATGTCTGTGAAAAGCCATTAATTTCAGGATCTCTGATACATACATACATACATAAATACATACATACATAGTAATATATATACATAGTTGAAATATAAGTGCACATAGGAAATTATTTACAGACCCAAACCATGTCACCCTGTGAGTTCAAACTTCTTTCTTTTAACCCCTAGAGGGAGAGGTGACTTCTCCCTTAAAATCTGACCTAGCTTGAACCCTGGTTGTAAAACAATAATTCATCGCTTGTATAGGGTCATCATGACTCATCACAAAAATGCAAGAGGATATTCAACAAGTTACAAACATTCAACTTATCATCACAAAACATCTTAAAATGGTACATAATTAACCATTTTAAGTCCATGTTCTCAATAATTATCTGCCATCAATAATTGTATATGGAGCTCTAAATTATTTAATTACTTACAAATGATGCGATGCCTGGCATGTCTGACTGAATACACATCTATGTCTGCTCTAGGGTAGCCCTCTGTATCTACTAATGGGCCCATCATTCCAACTCCTCCTTGCTAAGAAAAAAAGAGAAATATTTTAACTGAAAAAGATTCAACATGTGAGTGAAAAATATGATGTTGGTATAGATCCCAGTACAATGAGTCAGTTAGTCAGTAAGTAAGAATGTACACACAAGTCTTGTATCTATGAATCAACTGGGGGAAGGCATAGTGCTGTGGTTTGGCATTGCTTAAGCGATTTGCGCATGAAACTACTGTGATGTTTGATTTTTGAGGTGAAATGCCCTTAGAAGACCAGTAAATTGAGACTTCAAATCTAATGGCACCTGGAGCTCATTTCTTCATATGAAAGGTCAAGGACTGTTCTTTATTTTTCAATATAATAATGAAACTTAAACTCAAATTGCTATGGAGAACAAGAGTATTATGAATGGCACATTATATGCCCACCCCATGTTTAATAGTTCTCTATGAAGATAACTGAACTTGTTGTGTATAAACTTTTTTTCTTCTTTCAGAGTGACCTTGACCTTTGACCTTTTAGCCTGGAAATCAACAGGCTTCTTCCTTACCATAAGTCCAAGCAATCTACAAAGTTTAGACCAGGTCTCTGATGTAGAGCTAATGTCATTGTGCATAATCCATTTTTCTTCTCAACCAGTGACCTTGACCTTTGACTTTTTGACCCAAAATCAAAAACCTTCTTCCTTACCTCAAGTGCTAGCCATCTACAAAGTTTGGTTGATGTATGTCATGTAGAACTAATGTTATCATGCAAAAATCATTTTATTATTAATTCAGTCACTGTGACCTTGTTTTTTGACCTTTTGAGTCCAAAAATTGATAAGTTTCTTCCTTACCAGAAAGTACAAGCCATACACAAAGACTGATAACTGTAGATAGTGGAGAACTCGAGTTATTGTGTAGAAAATCATGTTTCTTATTTCAGTCAGTGACCTTGACCTTTAACCTTTTGAGCCTCAAATCAATTGGCTTCTTCCTCACCCCATGTACAAGCTATGTACACAGTTTGGTAACTGTAGATGGTGGAGAACTCAAGTTAATGTGCAGAAACCATATTCCTTCTTTCAGTCACAGTGACCTTTACTATGGATTTTTTTAAACCAAAAATCAATATGGTTTTTCCTTACCCCAAGTGCAAGCCATCCACAAAGTTTGGTACTGTAGATGGTGGACAACTAAAGTTACAGTGCAGAGACCCAATTGGTAAGAGACAAATGGTCAGTCAGACAGATGGACAACATCGCAACATAATATGCTCAGAATTATCTGCACTTACATCTGACTAATGAAATCACAAACTGAATTAGTTTATTAATAACAGTCAAATCTTAAGGCACAGGCTTACAAATTCCACATGTCTGCTCATATTTATGACTGCCAGCTGAGGAAGGGAAAGTCACTTTTTCAAGATGCTTGTCCAACTGAACTAGTGGCATTTTAAACAGATTCAGTATTATGTACAGAGTAGGACGAGTAAATTGATGCAGGACAACTAATAGTTCCAAATCACTTGCCCTGCTGGACATGTAACCAAAATAAATTTTTTTCGAGCCCTGTGGTTGTAATTAAAATGATACAGTCATCATGGAAAAATTGCTTAAGAGTATTTACATCTTTTAATGGAATAAAAAAATATCCTCAGAGAATTAGAGGATATCAAATCACTTCTTAAGCAGTTCTGCATAAAATGCTCTGTACTTTCTCTTTCTTTTTCTCTCCAATAGACAATGCTGTTTATCCAGGTCAACCATGTCTAATAATTTGACCATGACAAAACGATGTAAAGATTTCTCTTCAAATTTACTTTTTCTCATGATGAAAACACCTTTCACAACTAATGATAACTTCTTGAGAAAAATGCTATATTTTTGTGGAAGTGTCAAGAATTTTTTTAAGGCAGTACAACAGTTTGACAAGTTCATTCTTTTTTATAAATATTTTACTTTATTTTATTTCTAGGGAATATTAAAAAATGAACTGTTCTTTATGAAGATTATTATTCTAATGTAATTTATTGTCATTTTACTCATAACATGTTTAGTATAAATGCCTATAAGGCCATATGGTCAAACTTTCCTAGCACATGAAATAACAGTGATGATAACAAAATTGCAAATTTTCTTTAAGAAGAGGTATACCATTCATTGGAGAATTTTTCAGAACATTCTTCATATCATTGATGTGAAATGAAAAATCATTTACCTCAATTCACTGAAGCTATGTAAGTGAAAGCATGAAAATATTTTTTTCTTTTTAGCAATCAAGTAAATCAATCATTTTGATCACAAAGTGAAAATGTGTATTTCTCTGCAACTGCTTACACCACTATGCCTATTTTTATTTGTTAAAGTTTATTTACCCCCCAAAAATTGTTATTTCTTTATATCAAACATTTATTTAGTGTTTTGCTTGTTTACTCAATCGGATTTACTGAAACCATGCCCTTTCACTTCTAGAAGTGAAAAACAGTGTCAAAAGAAAGGTAAGCATGTGAAAGTCCCCTATTGGTCAAGTGGTTTTCAAATGCTGTAAACAGCAATTGCGAATGGACAATGCACAATGGACAACACATGACAAAGGAGCATACCATAAGCTTACTTAGCCTTATGACTAAAAATAGATGCTACCTATCAACTTGTTAATTGTCAAGGTTTACATCCGGGCAGTTAGGTCATACACTAAATAGATGATCACATAAGCAGCATGTCATCCTAATATATTATTACCCAATGTTAACATTTTGTATGACGCATCGTACACATTACACTGAAAATCTGATATTGCCTTATTCCCTTTTACTCTCAAGACTCATCCAAAAGGCTGTGAAAAGCAAAGGATAATGATTACTGAAAGCGTGAAAAACAATTCTTATTGTGACGTTTATTATTAGTAGTATTAGTATTATTAACCTACTCGACACAAAAATCGTCGAAAGTAGATGACGCCTACATGTGAGAGATTTACAGTCCAAGCGTAGTCCAGTAAAACATGGAGAATTTTGAAGAATTTTCAATTTGAAGTACGCGATAATAGAAATCAGCCAACTGTAAGAGCTGTAAGTAGGGCCTCATCGGTAACAAATGCTACAGTATAGAAAATAATCGAAAACAAAGTGCATCTGAATTGGATCTTCATTAACGAGTATTTTACCGGCTATCGTTAATCGAATAACACAACCAGATTTCAACACGAGTAGTAAAATTAATTCCTTACAGATTCTAATACATCGCCTAATTCCTTTATCTCAGCTTCTATTTCGTCTCTTCTTTTCATTAGCTGATTCATCTTTGTCATGGTCGCCGCCATGTTGCTGATCTCAATCAGTCCCATACATCCAAGTTAACGTGACGCTTGGTATTCGTTCTAGGTGCCGCTCTACAGTTAGTATGTACTTCCGAGAGGGGACCGGTATAAGATGAAGTTGTTTGCATTAGCAACATACACACCGGAGAGAATGTTGGCATACCTCTATGCTACTTTCATGTACTGTGACTGAAATTTCTTTACATGTGGTAATTTTGGAAACTATACACTATCTAAATCAGACAGTTGATCAAAATGGCTGATCCCATATGCTCGAAAATGAGCCTGATCTAGTACTCTAACTTTAGCAGTTATTAAAATAGGGAAAATTAATTTTGCGAGAGATGACAATACCAGCTTGTGAAAGTGCAATAAATGAATTATAAAAATATATAAAAAGTTTAAAAAGTTAACAGCTCTTATTTTTTCTTTTTTTCCAATTTACCTTTTGAAGTGAAAATGACCAAGTGGACCTAGCAGTCTTTTGAGAGATGCACATCTGAAGTAAGGCCAAGCTATATACTCTATAACCCAAATTACACCCATCAATCAGTTATTTTAACAATACCTAAGATATACAAGGTCTTTTTATAATTTGGATAACCAGTGGAGAAAACGTGGAAAATTCTTTTTCTTTAAAAATCAAACCCAATGCAAAGTACGAAACTGTAGAGCGCAACCCTGATGAAATCTATCTATCTATCTATCTATCTATCTATCTATCTATCTATCTATCTATCTATCTATCTATCTATCCAAATTCAGTAATTTTCTCTTCGTGCTCCTGTTTTCTTGTCCTGAATGAAGACCATGAACCTTTTCACGCAAGCCACCTAAGTTTATGGTAATATAAATGTGAGATCCCGGGGGATGGTCTTTGGAAAAACAGCACCAATCCTGACAGGATTATGGCAGTTTCAAGAGAAATTACCAAGATCGTTGGATCAAATTGTTTTGCACATGGTAGTCAAAATACAAAAATACTTAAATTTTGTACACTTATTGATAACCAACCTAAAATAAATAAAGTTTGCATATGTCGCATCGTCGTTATTAGTTACGATGTGGTGGTGGCGGGGAAGAGCAATTTACAAAGCAACATCAGTCCCGATGCGATTAATGAAATTGCAAGACAAATCAGCAAGATTGCTCAATCAGTTCATTGTTGCCAAAATGTCCAAATTACTGCAATCGTGCACATCTTCTCTCTCTCTCTCTCTCTCTCTCTCTCTCTCTCTCTCTCTCTCTCTCTCTCTCTCTCTCTCTCTCTCTCTCTCTCTCTCTCTCTCTTAGAATCAGTTATAGAAATTACAAAATTTCACAAATCTGACATAATTCATACGTTTGAAAAAATTTCAGAAACTTTGCACTTTGTTGAAAAAAAGAACGTGTTTAAACGATCGCCATGTTGGCTCGTTGAAAACACCTAAAGGAACTTTATCGGGTAAAATGTATTCTGTCATTTTTTTTTTTTTAAATACCGTTTTAAATGATTGACAAAGAACAGTAGTTAAGAAATTTATACTATGATGCTAAAAGTCCTGCTGCATACAAATATCGATCAATTATGGAAACAAATAAAACATGAATAAAATGATAAAATCCACTGATTAAAAGAATGGTTAACTGAACAATCTACTTACACACCACGCAAGAATGCGAGAGAAATATTTCAAACGAAAAAGTTTCTGTAAATCACGTCAATGACCAACGGAAGACAGATATTGTTTATATGCAAGCATATTAAAAATTACAACAATGAATACAAATACAACAGTGATATCTAAATTTTCAAAATACTCTTGGACTGAAAAGGTGACAACAAAGAAAGAGAGATAACATGCACGATGCTTTTAGAGAAATCGTTAAAGAGAGAAAGCCGGAACAGATATAATTTCATGAAGGAAACTAGTTTTACAACAGGAAAGCTAAGACCTTGCTAGAAAAGGAAAACATCGAATACTTCTCACCTTACTCAGAAAAAAGCATATTTAGCAGAATTGTTTAATAGAACCTTAATACCTATAATATGGACGTAGTTCACTCAAAACAAGAAAATGGATGTCGATTTATCAAAAGGTAATTGAGGGATACAATACCACTTATCGCATATCAGTATACATCGGTTGAATCAAACACAAAATAAAACCGATCAATTTATTCGGCACTTGGCAACTGATACATGGAACACTTAAATCTAAAATTGGTGAAACAAATAGAACTTCAAACTACAAAATAATTTTTGAAAAGGTATATCTTCCTAACTTTACTGAGGAAATATTTAAAATCAGGCAAGTAATTGTAGATACTCCAATCGTTTCCTATCTTAAAGATTTGAAGGGAAATGATATAGTGGGCATATTGTGCGAACAAGGGTTTTCTCTATACAACAAACAAGATGACATAAAAGTTGTAATGATTTTAAAAACGAATCGGATAAACGTTAAAAAGTATGTGCTTGATAAATGGAAAGATGATTACTCTTTTCACTGTTGTGAGCCAGCTGAAATAATGATATTAAAATAAATGAACGTGAAAGACACACCTCTCCTCCAGGGACGATGTACCAAAAGTACACTTCTCTGGAGATGAAGAAAGAAAATTAATAAATGGCATCAGTATGAAAATTTTGAATCTTTGAGATCTAACGAGGTTCTAGAATTGTACAGATAAGGACAACACGGTGCATTAGAACATTAAAAAATTAAATGCATTCAAAACCATCACAGGTACTAACAAAATGGTTTACGTGAACATTTTTATAAGGCAACACCAATATAGAAGATGTCCTATCAGAATGACATTACAAAAAAAGTGAACAGAGATAACATTCAAAAATACGAGATCGTATCAAACTACATCCCTAAAAAGTGAGAAAAAAATGCACCAAATACAATGTAAAGGAATACACGCTAGTCTGAGATTATAAACAAACTAATGTGTAATGAAAATCACAAATGTTGATGCAATCATGGAGACATTTAAACTTTTCTAAACGTTTGTGCAAAAAAAGATATAGAAACTCCACAATAAACTCTGTTTTTTCTTGGAAAAATGTTTTACCATCTACAATCTTAACACGTGCATAAAATATTAAATCACAAAGAATTACCACAAAATTAAACCAAAATCAGCTGATATTGGATGAAGTAAAAATCCAGTACACCTTTCACAGTTTGTCGTTTAACGATATTACGATTGTATTACAGTGGAGAAAATTAATTTCAAAGGAACAGATTAGAGATAGAAATCAACAAAGAATTAGTTGTGAATGTAGAAGAAGCAGTAAATAGAGGCTCAATGTGTTTGCACAAGAAAAGTCCATTTTGCATTATTATACTTACATAATGGACATAACTATGTTTGCTTATAGATGCATACACTTTAGTGCTTGTGCATACGTAGAGAAACATTAGAGGACACCATTTCAAAAATGTAATAAACTCTACGTCTAATGTTGTCTTGCTTCAGTCATCATCTTCGAATGAGAGGTCTTCCGAAGGGAGATCAGCACGCGTTATCTCTGACATGATGGACTTTAGATTAAAAACCAGTCTAATATAGAACCGTATCCTTGTCCTGCGATTCAGTTTAATACCATAAATTGGTTCACTCAACTTAACCAAGTATAGCAAATGCATTTAACGATATAAAATGTACTATGCAGAAACTCCGGTTTTCACATGCAAGTCATTACAGATATGTTATAATTACACTTTCAAATAATTTGACAATGATGACGCTATGAACAGACACTGATTTTGGAAGAATCACCTAAAATGGGCAGTCTGGTTTATTTTCAGAGTTTCATATGACTACACACCAAACACGTCAGCAGTGAATGAAAATTTAACATAACAAAATATGAACATTTTTATAACTGTGAATGAAAGTAGGAATGACTTTCGACTTAGAAATGCCAGCATTCCCATATCTTATCTTCTCTGTACCTGTACACCCATCCTCTATGTGTATGAGAGCACGAAGCCACCAACTATCGTTCCACTGAAACCTTACTACTGAAGTAATGGAGAAGACAAAATAATTTGAAATGTTACAAGCAACATAAATAATGGTACAAAGCTATATTATGATCAAATCAACAGTTTTCAGAGATCTGATAGAAATATTTCATGAATTTAACATAAAGGCAACAATCTCGGTATCAAGAGATAATGCATGTTTGTTTACAAACTTTTGGATATGTTAAAAGTATGATCAAAACTAGTTATGTGTACAAAAAAGAGAATACAAATGTTGATTTGTCGATTTCAATATCCTACAATCTTTCAGAAAAGATACAGATTGTATACAATGATCATAGCATTGAGATAAACAACATCAACTCTGATAGCAAGATGACCAAGACAGTGCAATATGAGGATGAAAAAAATTGCATATTTGATGTGGGTAAATACAAAGATTTATATTCAGCTAAGTTTACAGTACATTTCGAAGAACTCGTAAACAGAGATTTAAATCTCTGGATAACAAAGTTGGATTTAAAGCAGTTTATGGCGACTCAGTATATGAAGTTGCTGTTTTTGAATCAACAACAGAAATGGCAACATTTGACATCAATCTGAAATCATTCATACGTTTGAATGGATTGAAGAAATGTTGCAAACTGCTAAAATAAAAATTCAGTTGTAGATGGATGTCATGTTGGCTTACTGATTACACCTGATAAATAACAGTATTTAAGTCATATTTACTACGATCAGGAAACAACGGTTGCTTACACAAATATCAATCAGGAACAAATTGAACAGGATATAAAATCGAATATGCTGAACTGAAGGAATGGTAAGCTAAACAATCTGCCTACACATTACACAAGCAATCTAGAAAAAGATTTCCATTCAGAAGGATCTATTTTGATCACGTGGATTACCAGCAGCAAGAAGACGTATAAAAAATACAACAGTAGTTACAAATACATATTGACAGTAATATATGTTTCTTCAAAATACGCATAGACTCTGTGAGTAAATACAAAAAAGAGGCATGACATCTACGATGCTTTCAGAGAAATCTTCAAAGAAGAAAGCCTGCAAAGATACATTTTGACGAGGAAAAAGAGTTCTTCAACAAGAAACTTGGGGATTTGCTGGAAAAGGAAAATATTGAGTACTTTTCAACTTATTCGTACAAAAAAACATATGTAGTGGAAAAGGAATATGTAAAGACTAGAATGTGGAAGTATTTCACTCAAACTGAAAGCAGAAAATGGGTTGACGTTTTACCAAAATTAATCGATGTATACAATAACACTCATAACACATCAATAGACACGACCCGGGTCGAAGCGAGACAGGAATAAAAAGGGTGGATCAGTCTATTCGTTTGTTTGACAACTGATACATTCGGAACTCCAAAATGTAAAATTAGTGAATCAGTTAGAATTTCAATATAGAAAACAATATTTGCAAAGGGATACCTCCCTAATTTTACCGAGGAAATATTCAAAACCAGTCAAGGAGTCCTATGTGTTGGCGTTGTTTACAAACTGGAATACTTGAAGGAAGAGGATTTTTAGGTCATATTTTATGAGCAAGAGCTATCTCTATACGACGAATACAAAGCTGAAAATATCTTGAAGACCATGAGAATGAACGGCAAATAGTATGTACTTGTCAAATGGAAGGGATACGATGAATCATTTAACAGCTGGGAGCCTGTAGATAACATTGTTCAGTTACAATAAATGCTTGAACCATAATATGTTGATAGCAGTATTAAGGATCACAGAAACTTTGAGTTTTCAAAGATAACCAAATTCTGGAATGTGACAGATGTGGTAAAACAATGCATTAGAAAATGAAGGAGTTAAAATATGCACTTGATGCGAAGTCGTATTGGTCACGAAACCAAGTTCTGGAATGTGACAGGTGTGGTAAAAACAATGCATTAGAAATTGAAGGAGTTAAAATATGCACTTCATGCGAAGTTGTATTGGTCACGAAACCAAAGGAACAATATAAACTACGTCTAAAACATCACAGTTAAACAACAAAATGGTACTCATGAAAAACAAGATAAGTCAACTACAATGTAGTCAATGTCCTAACACGGTAATAAATTACATTTAATACAATAAATTGGTTCACTCACCTTAACCAAGTATAGCAAATGCATTTAGCGAGATAAAAACGTACTATAGAGAAACTCAGCTTTTCACATGCAAACCATTAAAGATTTGTTATAATTACACTTTAAAATTTGCCAATGAACTCCATGAACAGACACTGTGCACAGTGTGGCATACGAAAACATAAGTCGATTACAACGTGGACAATGTCCTAACATGTCACAAAGAATTACCAAAATTTAACCAAAATCAGCTGATTTAAGATGAATTTGTACGACATTTTAGTGAAGTAAACACCAGTACACCTTTCATAGTTTCCGGATATACAGATTTTGAAGATCTACTTTTCACAGACATCCAGTAGTATTTGAAACTGAGCTACTGAAATAAATGTAACAAACAGTTGTAAAATCTTGTAATTGTCACATAGACAAACTTGTGGAGGAAATGGAAAAACCGAAATAAATACCAGAGATGGAGAGATTGCGTAAAACAAACGAGATTGATCTGGTATTACAATAGGGGAAATGAAATGATTAGAGTGCAAACTCAACAGAGAATTACATTTGAGTGCGGAAAAACAGTAAATAGAGGAGCAATGCATTTGTACAAATAAAGCCAATCACACAATAATGTCTTGATTTTAAATAATAAGTTAGCAATAGCTAACACTTTATCTATCATAAATGGACTTCAGATTTTTAAAAAAAATGACCAGTACATCACCCTACCCTCGTCCTGCGACTCTGTTTAATGCATTAAATTTGTGAACTCACCATAGCCAAGCTAATATTATAAATGTATTTATCGAGATAAAAATGTGAACGAGTTTTTTCACATAAAGCCCTTGACAGTTTTTATAACAACACTTTAAACTTGTACAGTGATGAATCTGTGAAAAGATACCGATCATAGTGTGGCATGATATTTCAGCAGAATCAACTAAACTGGGCAGTGTGGATTGCAACATCTGGTAGCCGGATTTCCTCAATGCATTTGACTGAGTGAAAACAGTATACAAATTTCACATTTTTTTCCAGATGAGAAAGCAGCTGTTTGAATGTAAAATACCTTTACCTGATGATGATGCATTCAAATAAAATAACAGTAGCATATATCTGAAACAATTTAATTTTGATCTGCAATAATTTTAGAATTCATCTAATGCACTACTGGATATACCTAAAGCGAAAAAAAACAAATATTCGATTGATAATTGTCCAGAAGAACATAAAACTGTACACCAAGATTTCGGAGGGCCTACATCTGCTGTTGCGTTAGCTGCTTACAGACGTGAATATAAATATGGATCTGGTTCTGCTGAATACTGAAGAACATTGTCAGTTAATTAAATGAATTCTTTGATAGACTACAAAAAGAAGCTACAGGCTGAACATACTTCTTACTGAAGGTCTTTTGCCGTCTGCATCTTGGGCAAACAGGTTTAAAACAGAACATCTATTACACAGTCCGTTTCGACAGTATCAGACACTATTAAAACGCTCATTGAGCGTTGGGACAGCAACGTTACGACACATATGAAATCATCATGATAAAATTCCAACACTACGTAACGGATTAAAAGGTGAAATTGGACTATACTGTTAGTGCTAATTGTATCTTTTTGTTAGCGACTGACATGGTAATAAAGATGGTTAGAATCGTTGGATTAAACAACAATTTGCAGAAATCCAATGACTCGTTTAAACTGGTGTTAAATTCTGCTATTAATATCGAGTAGCAACGATAGGTATTCTAAAGGCTGATTAATAATCTGTGACAGTAAGAGAAGAAAATGTAGAGGACAAAAAAGAAGACCAATTGGGTAAACAGTATGAAGCAAAGAAGGACAATGATGATGATATTTCAATGCAACATGGCTTGTGCAGCTTAACTGTGGTTCCTTTAAAACACATAGCATTGGCAACAAGTCTCGTCTGAACAGCGACGTTCCTACTATTAAGTCAACCAGTTGTACCATCAGCACACCTGGTATCTGACACAATGACACATGGTAATCACGAATTGTGTACAAAGACTAATTTAAACATGTCAAAAACAATACAGTGTATCGACCATGAAATAAAGAAATAATCTATTATATTTATTCTAACGGTTTTGGGGGCTGCCTTTGTTTATTTTTTTAAATAGGTTAAGAACCTCTAACTCTTCTAGTTGCTTGGTTTATACCTTTGACAAAACTGCTAGTGACAAACCTAGCAATGCCAATGCGAGAAACAAGACGTTTCCAGTAAGAAAAGGAACAGTTTGTCCAGGACTCTTTATTACCAACTTAACAATTACTGGTATTGTTAATTTGCTATGGACAGAGCAACTGTTGATACGGTCGTCTCAATCGCAGTAACAACTGCTGCTATTTTGCTTTGAATAATAGTTTGTCTTACTCTACAGAAAGTTTTCGACATTTCTTTAATATTTTCCATGTTGGACCTGTAAATATTTTCAAATTGTTTAATATTTCTAACCAGTTCTGATCTCATGAATGTAATTTTGTCTTATTAATTTTGTTACACGTTTTTTAACTATAATTTGTTTCTTTCTCTGTTTCTTCTTCAAGTCTTTTTATCTGTTCGTCATGATGTTCGAGTTTTTATTTTAAATGTTTCTGTTTTCAACCTCCAATTACAACAGCTTCTTCATATCCTCTCATCTATCTTTCTTCTTGGGTAAAACTTCAGGCAATTCGTTCTGCTTTAGTTCAAACTTACTCACTTGGATGCACAATACAAAATTTTCGTCTATTTTATGATTTATTCCATCCAATTCAGCATTTCTTTCTGGAGGTACCCTACGTGATTAAACTTTTTATCAAGTAATGGTATATGTACAGTATCTTGAATTGGTTGCCTTTGTGCAACAACAGCAGGCTCATTCAGATATTTAGGTTGCATTTATTCTGTATTTCTATGTTCTCGAAATTAATCTACTATGGTGGAAGTAGGATCTTGTCTGTTTGATAACTCCTTACCGTTTAATGCTTTCATAAAGTAGAATCCTCCGACTTGTCTCTCTATTTAACTAGTTAATAAAAGTTTTGAACATAGATTTTGACTGATCTTAATAAGAACCACATTACCGTATCTTCCTCTGGATCTCATCCATAATTCATCCTTACTATCTCTCCGCACGTGTGTTGCATATCATGTTACAAAGTCCGTGATTACAAGATCACTAGAATTTATGAATAGGTCCTTCATGTTGACTTCGTTCTCTCATTATTCAAACATTATACATTTTACCTCATCAAAAAAAGCACTAGCAAGATGTCCACCATCATCAACTTCTGTCTGGACTTGTGCATCCACCACATTATCATCATCTTCTTATGCAAGATTTTTAAATTCTTTCATTTCAAAATCTCCACCACCTTAAGCCATATTTGGGTTATTTAAAAAGCGAAGAAATAAGTATGTCGCAGCTAGAAAAAGAAGTAGGATTCACGTCAAGTGGCGTTGACCCTTTGGATCGCCTTGCGATTTATCGACGACAAATAATAGCCATATCTATCCATGAATTTACAACTACGAACATAAATTGAACATAGCAATTGTAGATGGAACATACCAAGAGATAACCGGTGAAACTTAACTGAAAAAAGTTGGAAACAATGGACGAGAAACAAATAAAAAAGACGTATGAAATCTTTGTAAATGCTAGAAATGCTCTAATGTCCAATTCAGTGTCAGATGTTGTAATTTATAGTTTGACATCTTTAATTCGCAGATTTCTTCCGATAGAACTGAAAAGTGACTACACGACATCAAACGGAATTAGGTACTTCACTGGAGTTTTGTCATTTAAGTTATGGTTGCCTCTGTCTGTATTGGGTGCTTGTTGTATAACTTTCAAACGTGTAGATTCCAACAAGATAACAGAATTCAAATTTGAAATAGAAAATGTTGAGAAAATCCTTGACAAATAAAGTAGCGTAGTGTATGCTGTGGCTTGACTTTTATTGATAGATAATATTATATGAACAGCAGAATTGCGTGGAAGCAGAGCTTCGCTTGGCAAAGCCGAAACCATCTCTAAAGAATAATATGTAATGGGTGTTCTGTTGTTGTTACAGTAATTGTGATTACAGGAGTAGCAAGAAACAAGAAAGCTAGATTAGACAATACTGATCTCCTCAAATGATGGAATTGGCGATCTTGAATGATTCAAAGATTTTCTAGTGAGATTCTACCTCTTTATTCAAAGGAATTTTTGTATTTGTCTTTTTTTTTTTTTTTTTTTTTTTTTTTTTTTTTTTTTTTTTTAGGTTATCATGTAGATGGTATTTGTCCAGTTGAAAAATCTCCTTTGTTGTTCAGAATCAGATAAATCAAAAGAGGTACATGGAATAACGTGATTTATGCCTAAGTCATCTTCAATGACAATTTATGGTTGAATAAAATTTAACCATCTTTGATAAAAATCAATAGATGGAACACAACTTATCGTCAGTGTCGTGTATGATTTCATGTTTTTGCCTCAGTGCTTATAAAATTCTTCTTCTAGCCAATTGTGATATACAGTAGTTTTCATCATTGTGGTATCTTTGTCTAAAATGCTTGTTATAGTGGTCTCTGTTTGTACCTGTCCATTTTCTCGTGTAATCTACGTTTCCGTCTCTTTATTTTCTCGTGTAATCTTTGTTTTCATCTCTCCAAATTTTATGTGCTCTTTTTTAGATGTTCGGTAATAATTATCATCTTGTTAAACTCAGTTATATCTTTTTCTTCTTGACACTTTGAACATCTCTTGAAGTCCACCTCTTTATTTATTCAAATTGATTTCATTTTTTATTTTTCACTACGCAAAGTAACATCGTAAGTCATCTTACAAGTAATCTTTGTTCAGATTCAAATCTCTGTTCATCTATCTTACAACTTTCCTTTACAAATAAATGAAAGATGGTGAAGACAAAGAGGAAGATGAAAACGAGGTTTGCAAAGAAAAGTAACTTCACAAAGGACAAATGGTCCACGTTACGTTGATTTTGGAAGAAAGCTTGAAAAAAGGTTCACATGAATTCCTAAAGCAAAAGCCGAACGTTTAAAGAAAGAACAATAATCTGAAAAGTTGCAAGATACTGAAATCACACTACGAAAAAGAAACGAAATAAACTCAAACAAAACGATCGATTATTTGATATGTGGTGGTGTAGTTGCTTTAAGCATATTGTTCATTTGGTCAAAACGTACTTCACAGATTTTTCGTTGCCGTAGGCGAGGTGTCTCAGAGGGAAAAGAACATACAGAGGCAAAAGGTGTTTGAACTTAACAATGAACAATCAATCAAGCCTGTACGAAGTACAAGAACAAGATAAAGTCATGTCAGTATTGTACAATGGCTATGTCTCAATAGAACAAGACTTGTCGTCGTTCCGAAGATAGGAGCCTTGCTACAGAGCAGCAACGTCGCTCCGCGACCACTGCCAAGCCTTACGAAGTAAAATCCAGTACTAGAAATGCTTTAGCGAGTCCATCGACTAACTTTTTACGGTAATAAATAACAACATGTCAGCTGAATTTTTTTTATCAATTCTGTTTACCATGCAGCACTTAAATCAGTTTTCAGAGGTGCATATATATTGCTTTTTAAAAAAGCTGTTTAAGATGTCAATGTCCCCAATATCAAACACGGACAATGACAAAATTGCAAAACTAATCATTCCATTTTCACTTGGCCAGTTCACAATCGACTACCTAATTGACATTAGACTATTTACCTGACAAAATTGTCAACACCGTACAATTGAGTGTAAAACCATGCTAACTTTTCCCCGGTAATAAATAACAACATGTCAACTGAAAAGAAAAAAAACAAACAAAACATTATCAACACAATTTACGCTCATACTGTTACCTACAACATGATTTTGAAAAAAAACTTTTGAGGTTTACAATTGTCCCAGCATCAGCAATGGACATTGAAGAAGTTTTAAAGTTATCATTCCAGTGTCTTTTGCCCAATTTAAAATAGACTACCTGATAGCGAGTGGATTTTACCTGTCAGAATTGTTACACAACAAGTAGCATCTGCAAAGCGGTTTGAGTGAAAAGGCAAGACAACAACGTCTACGAAAAGTTACAGAGATAAAAAAAAAATTCATCAAAGAGATTCAGCACTATGTAAGCATGAGAAAAAAAATACAAAACAGTATACAAAGGTTTCAAATGATTAGAGGCAAGTATGGAAACAGTTTCAGCTGATGTAGGTATAAATCAACGGCTGGACTGTGTTTATCGGGAATAGCTACTGGCATAGTTGTTCCATTAAAAATCACAGGATTTAGTACAGCAGTTATATGAATTGTTTCAAAGCTCTGAATGAATAGATCAATTGCAATAAAATTTTAAAACATATTGAAATAGTCACATCAGCCATCGCTTATTTGAACAGTATCGATGAAGTTGTTGCAACGAGTACAATGATATATAAAAAAAATCAAGAAAAATGAAGAGATGAAACTGAAATAAAGACTGTCGGGAAAGTTAGTTTAAAAACACTCCTATACAAAAGAACCGTTAAAATCATGAGAGCTTTAGTATAAAAGACTGACTCCCTTAGGGACAAATATATTTTTCCATCCCACATGATAGCAGAAAAGGGAGACTATCCATTTGGTTGTGAAGAATATATTTTGCTGTTGGGTATTTCCATATTTAAAATAAAGTCAGAGGGAATGACAATAAATTGTGACAAAGAAATAAATAGTTATGTTGAATGTTTTGAAACACACCTCAAAAATTTAAATCACTCCGAGTAACAATTACACAGTATAGATAGCCAATTACAACACTAAATTGGTAGGATTAAATCTAATGAATTAGACACGATTTGTGTGTTTTTGAAATTTAGGATTAAATCTAATGAATCAGACACGATTTGTGTGTTTTTGAAATTTAGGATTAAATCTAATGAATCAGACACAGTTTGTGTGTTTTTGAAATTTAGGATTAAATCTAATGAATCAGACACAGTTTGTGTGTTTTTGAATCCAAAATATCTATATATTTTCCTAGAGCAAATCAATAACACCAAAATTTATAGTAATGGCTATTATTTGTGTCTACTTGAGTCTTCAGAGACTAAGTTTAATACAATGTTAATGGTTATTACAAACAGTTGCAACGGGGTACAATTAACAGATTTTGTATCAACATCAGAGATGATGCGTGTAACCTATGTTTTCCATGAGAAGTAAATACAATGTTTGTAGAGATAATTCTTAGAGGTCGTAGTTAATCTTTAAACATTGAGAGAAAAACAGATGAAAACGATACAACACTATATGAAATAATTAACAGTGACTTAAACCTCAACACGAACCGTATCTCCAATTTACGTGACCCTGACTAATAAACGGATGTAGCAAATAAAAGGTTTGTTTTGAGGAGTTGATAACCCAAATACTAAACACATTTAGCGAGAACAATTTGAAAGACATCAAAACAATTTGACAATAAATAAACTTTTTAACAGGAAAACTATATCACTTTAAATCCTCAACTTGAACGATTACAGAGGGATTTGAACAAGGAAATCAAACAGAACGATCGAGTGATCCAAAAGCTGATGAATGATTTCAACACAAAAATGACTGCCCAGAGCAACAACACAAAGCTAATACAATGTCAGCATTGCAGCAAAAAAAATGTTTTAATAGAGTTAGCCAAAGTGTTAGACGTCGTTAAAAACAAAATATCGCTGACGAAATGCACACAGAACAATCTACAAAGTTTTAAGTAGTTATGTTTCAATAGCACCGTAGTATGTAGCCTCGTGCTCTCTCATACACATAACGGGTGGGATGTACAGAGTAGTTCAAATATGAGAATGCTAGCATTTCGAAATTGAAAGTCATTCATTTTTACATTTACATTCTTATAAATTGTCCTCTCTGGTCATCTTGAATTATCCATTCCCTGTTAACCAGTTTTGTGTGCAGTGTTGTGTAACTTTCTGTGAAATGGCCGAGCATTCCTATAACCTATCTACTGACGTTTCACTGTCAATGCAATACCTGCAACTTTCGAATAAAAGAAATTTATGAAATCATTCAGTTTCCATGAGCTCAAACAATTGCTTACGTTGCTATTAGTGATGACACATCATCGAATCGTTGTGATGTCAATGAGATTATTATGACGTAATAACGACAGCTGACATAAGGGCAGTTAAAAAATAACCACTATTTACATCTGAGGTTTTTCTAGCATGCGATTGAAAAGGCCGAAGACGTCCAAAGTGGTTCCGCAAAATACTAATATCCCTCTGGATATTAGTATTTTGAAAAACGGAACGGAAGCATAGACTTGCCATACAAATTATCTTATTACTATAACATATTTTCTTATATTATTTATATGCATACCAAGAATATAGCGTTGCAAACATAAAAATCAACACTGCTCATTTTATGTGGTTCTGTTCCGTTCCGCAAAATATCAATGTCATCCTACTTAAAATGTCAAGTATGAAATTCCTAAAATGGATCATTAATTTATTATACAAATGCACCTGAAGAAGCATTCAAACACAGTAATATTCACATATACTGCAAAATAGCCACACATAAATTAAGCTACTTATAGGGGAGAAGTAAAGTAATACTTTGAGAAAGGACCCTTGATATTGGTTCCGTTCCGCAAAATACCAATATCCAACTTTCTGTCAAATTTGTTAAATTCTATTATGGAGTTTTAGAGTAGTTTTTAAAGATTTCTATTTTTAGTAACTACAGTCATATTTGATGGCGTATCGGCATCATTTGTACAAACTTAAAAGCTTTCCATACCAAGATGCTTTCGGACAAATTTGGTCCAATTTTTTTTTTTTTTTTTTTTTTTTCTTTTTTTTTTTTTTCTTCTTTTTATAGAAGGATTCGTTTAAAGGAATTCCATTTTCGGTGATGACGGTCATATCTGATGGTGAATCGGCATCATTTGTGACAATTTTAAAGCTCTTCAGATCACGATACTTTCTGTCAAGTTGTTGAAAAGTCTGATCAGTTTTATGAGATGAACTGATATAAATGTTTTTCTTTTTAAGTAATGGCAACCATATTTTGATAGCAAATTGGTATCATTTTTACAAATTTGAAAGCCATTCATGTCAGAATGCTTTCAGTAAAATATGGTCAAATTCGGTTGAGTCGTAGTTTTTTTTAAAAAGTCGTTGAAAAGTTTGCATATTTTTAGTATCAGCGACCATATTCGATTTCGGATCGGCATCGTTTGTATTAATTTGAAAGCCCTTAATATCAGGATGCTTCTTATCAAATTTGGTCAAATTATGTTGAGCGGTTTTCAAGAAGTCGCTTTAAAACACGTTCTGTTGTTAGTAACAGCGGTCATATTTGATGGCGGATTGGCATCATTTGTACAAAGTTAATATACTTTTATTCGAGGATGCATTCTGTCAAATTTTGTCAAATTCTGTTTAGCTCTTTTGTAGTAGAAGTCGTTTAAAGGTTTTCATTTTTTTTATTTATTTTAGTAACGTTGGCCATACTTGACGGCAGATCGGTACTATTTATAAAAACTTGAAGGCCCTTAATGCCAGGATGTTCCACCCCAAATTCGGTTTAAAATGTTCAGGTAGTTTTTGAGAATAAGTTGTAAATAGTACGACGACAAACGACAAACGACACACGACGAACGACGCACGACAAACGACACACGACGAACGACGCACGACGGGTACAGGGCCATACCACAAGCATCTCTAGGACTTACGGACAGGTAAACTAAAAACGATCGTGTCACTATTTTTCATCATGTTGTTAGAAGTTTAAAAAATTGTATGTGTGAAGAATCATACCGTATGAAACTTGGATGAAAATCAAGTTAGACTGTTTGCACAGTAATGTGAATACTGCTGATAAATATGTGATGCGAATATGCATTTAAGTTGTCTATGTATAAGACGGTGACAAAAACTTTGAAAGAAATATCGATATAGAGAATCTTACATGAGTGCTCATTTCAAACAAAATTTATGAAACAGTCGAATACTTTCTGTCTTTTGCGAGCCTAGAAGAGCTTTTGCGAGCCTAGACGAGCAAAAGATTTAAATTATTCGACAGGTTTCATAAGTTCGTTTGAAATAAGCACAAATGTAAAATTCTATTTATAGCACGAGGCAAAATACTGATTTTATATCACCAAACCGCAGAATAGTGTAGTAAAATGACTTTGAAATACATTATTTGCCTCGCTCGTTACGCCTTTCCTTTCCATGACGTTATGATGTCATATGTGACGTCATGATGTGTTATTACACGTATTACATATTTGGAGTCTTAACTTGTAGCTATGCAATTAGCATAATTTTACCTCTCTCTCTCTCTCTCTCTCTCTCTCTCTCTCTCTCTCTCTCTCTCTCTCTCTCTCTCTCTCTCTCTCTCTCTCTCTCTCTCATTGATTTACGTAATACAGTTTTTGGCACCGTCTTTATGTGATTCGAAAATGCGATTGCAATTATGGATAACGGACAACGTTCTTTATCCCTGTATACATTTGATTAGATAGCCGGATAAATAAGTGGTATGGTTTTCATTCGTGAACTCGCTTCATTGCAACATTTTGCACGTACATAACAAGTTATTTGTCCATATATGCATTACATAATTAACATGTATGCATAAAAGCAAATACAGAGTACGTAAGGTTTCATGCACTCAAATTAGTACATTAGAAATTGATAATTGATCATTGATCATTGATAATTGATCATTTGGATTGAAACTTTATTGAATACGGCATAATCACTGATAAATCCAACTACATTATCTTTGTTCTTGCAAGATTAAACTACAATCAATAAATATGACATTTATTCTGGGGCCTATGAATAGATCTTGTAAATTAGACCTATTAGAAATGTTTCTCACAATTTTTGGTTATGCTTATCACATAAAACAGTAAATATATTATTTTTTAAAATCATCTATATTGAAATTCCATTATAGTTATCCAAATAATAAGACATTGGTTTGTACATGCATTTTCTTGTAATTTAAATATTGGACATATATTCGTACTCAATTCTGATTCGTCGTCACTGCCGCAAGTATAAATTCAAATGCCCTTCAAATTGTCAGATATACATTTTAAGACTTTTATTTTTTGTACTGTTGGATTACATTTTTATAAAAGACCAATTTATTATATAGTTCCGGATAACAAAGAAAATTGTTTCCATCTTAGTTTAATATATCCAAAATTCTAACTTAACACTCGGCTCTTTCAAAAGTATTTGTATTTCAAAATTTCGAATAAGTAATTGTTGAAGATAAATTAATTAAAAATATATAACTTTTCAGTGAGATGTAGTTTTAGGAATTTTACTATACCCATGTCTTATTCATATCTATGTGAAATTCCCCAATGCCTCTTCCAATATAAGGTGTGGTGCTCAAGTTAGGCGTTTCTCGGGTAATTGAGGAGTTACGTCCCTTGCGTCACTTATGAAGCAACTATATATATATATACATAAAAAACAAATTTACGCATTTTCTCCATCCCATAGTTCCAAGCTGTGCATCGACTGGGTAGCAATGAGGAATAATATTTCTTGCATCTTAGATTTTTATTTTTATTTTTTTAATTCAGGTCGTTATTTGTCTTTAGAATACCGTGCCGGAGTATTAGGCTAGAGAGAATATTTGTTTGATGTATATGTGTACAAAAAAGAATATGCTTTTTAATTAGTTATTTTAACGTCAATTCATTTTGTGTAATAATATTATAAAAGTTAATGTTTTCCATGTCAGTAGATACACTTTCTTTCAGGCGCCGCAGAAACGAATAAATAAGAAGAATTCCAGTTCTTCGATGTTTCGTTTAATAATTAACTGAGTTCCTTTACACACACATAAAAAGCGAGAATACATGACCCATTTATTTTTCTTCATCGTCTAAGCAGCAGCACCAGCAGTGTACGTAATACTAGTAGTACCAGCAGCAGTAGTTACGATATACTATTAATACCACCAGCAACAGCAGTGTACGTGTTACTTGCAGTACCACCACCACCAGCAGTATACATAATATTAGTAATACCACCAGCAGCAGCAGTGTACGTGATACTAGAAGTACCATCACCAGCAGCAGCATACATAATACTAGTAATACCACCAGCAGCAGTAGTGTACGTAATACTAGGAGTACCACCAATAGCACCAGTATACATAATACTAGTAATACCACCAGCTGCAGCAGTGTACGTAATACTAGGAGTACCACCAATAGCAGCAGTATACATAATACTAGTAATACCACCAGCTGCAGCAGTGTACGTAATACTAGGAGTACCACCAATAGCAGCAGTATACATAATACTAGTAATACCACCAGCTGCAGCAGTGTACGTAATACTAGGAGTACCACCAATTGCACCAGTATA